>RCUC01143343.1:0-15012 GCA_003697995.1 Taxidea taxus jeffersonii | reverse complement strand
CACACACACACACACACACACAGGCACAGGCACGCACATCCTATTTGTTCTATTTCTCTGGAGAATTGTGACTAATAAAATTTTGGTTGCTACTCTTAAAAATGCACAATTAAGACAAAGGGACTGGAAAACATCAACATAAAGACTGGTTTGAGAATTAAATATACAGTTCCTCCTAGAACTAAGATCGAAGGTTTAAGGGTTAAAACAGAAAACATGGAGTGCAAGGACCACGCACTCATTTAAATGTTGCTATAGCAGTGACAAAAATGGTGGGGAGGGGCTCAGTGGGTTAAAGCCTCTGCCTTCGGCTCAGGTCATGATCCCAGGGTCCTGGGATCGAGCCCTGCATCCGGGAGCCTGCTTCCTCCTCTCTCTCTGCCTGCCTCTCTGCCTACTTGTGATCTCTGTCTGTCAAATAAATAAATAAAATCTTTTTACAAAATGGGGGGGAAATGGGGATAGCAAATGCAAAAAATATTTCACTGTCCTCAGTAATTATACCAGTGGTGGTAGTATTAATGTTATGCTGAGACTATTGTGTGTGTGTATGTATGTGTGTATAAGGGGGATAAAGCTGATTATTAATAATGTGATATTCTAATTTTGTCCTGCTCTGTGTCTTTGAGAGCCAGGCTTCTTGGAGTGGGAGGAAAGAGATACAGGAGTAATATAGAAATGGTTAAGTGAAAACCCTGGAGTCTTGCTTTCTTTTCAGAAAGCATAGCTGCCTTCGCTGTGCATAACCTTTATGTTCTCACACCCAGCAGGACGTGGACTTCTGGTTTACCGCAGCTCCCTCTTGACTCTTCCTTCTCCCTCCTCGGTCTTTACCCCCAATAGCCCATGTTTGTAACACATGAAAGTACCCACTGGCTGGAAGTGTTTGGACACCTCTTATTAACCACATATATGATGAAGTGAAGAAAGTAGATCTGAAGAAAGAAAAGCAAGAAGCTGCCCCATAGGGAAGGGCTAACCCTGATCTCTGACAACTTTCTATCCCCAGTTCCACTTCCCTCCTGAGGCCTGCCTGCACTTCTGTCCTGAGTGCTGTGTATCCTTATACATTTCCCTTTCCTGCTTAAGCTTGAGAACTTGTTCTCATCTGCCAGTTTGGGAAGAGTCTGGCTAATTCTTACTAAAGTATGCATGACTAATAAAGCTCCCTAGGACTAAAACAAACAAACAAAACACTTTAGTCCTGATTTGAATTGGAGGTATCATTATGAATTCATGAGATATTTTATATTTATCTGTTGATTGATCTATTGATGGAGCTAGCCATCCTATCTCTGTCAGCTGAAGAGGCCTACAAATAATGACTAACCCAGTAGCAATGAGTATCTATGGTATCTAGATTGTAGTCTTGAAATACCATTTTCGGGAATCCTGGGTGGCTCAGTCGGTTAAGCCGCTGCCTTTGGCTCAGGTCATGATCCCAGGGTCCTGGGATCGAGTCCCACATTGGTCTTCTTGCTCAGCAGGGAACCTGCTTCTCTCTCTGCCTCTGCCTGCTTGTGCACTCTCTCTCCCTCTCACTCTCTCTCTCTCACAAATAAATAAATAAATAAATAAAATCTTAAAAAAAAAAAAAAAAGAAAGGGGGCGCCTGGGTGGCTCAATAGGTTAAAGCCTCTGCCTTCGGCTCAGGTCATGGTCCCGGGATCCTGAGATCGAGCCCCACATCAGGCTCTCTGCTCCGCGGGGAGCCTGTTTCCTCCTCTCTCTCTGCCTGCCTCTCTGCCTGCTTGTGATCTCTGTCAAATAAATAAATAAAATCTTAAAATAAATAAATAAATAAATAAAAATTTAAAAAAAGAAAGAAATACCATCTTCTACAGAGAGAGAAACAGGGGCTTCTTAGAGAAATGGCTGATTTCAGATGTAGGCCATACAATGTACAAGATCAGCCTGGACGTCTTGTTTTACTAGATAGCAAGGAAGTAATCAAGGACGACTGCCATCAAGTCAGAAGAGTCAGGAGCCAACTTATAAAGTTTTTACTTCAAAAAAGATAATAACTGTAACTGATTAAAACCATTAGCTGGGTTCAAATTTATGAGTTCATACTACTATTTAGAAGTCAGTCATCCTCAGTAAATGATAGCCATTATCTCCAAAACTAGTAAATGAAAGGGAAGAATCAAGCATTGATCTTGCCTTTCTATTGAACTTTACCAATGGGTAACCAAATAGTAGATGAAATGAAGCATTTTTTAAAAATAAAGCATGCCAATTAATTAAAAAAATGATGGAATATCATTTTGCGACACCCAGTGAAAAGAAATCTAGGCACTGAGCCTCAACAGCTGCTAACATCGTAAAACTTGAGATGACCAGCTGCCAATTTGCAGGAAATACAGAGCAACATCTTAAACTGCAGCTTAGGGAACTGGGAGGATATGGAAGCAAAGCCCTAAAACCCCCCCAAAAGTGGCTGACATTTATTAGCTGCTATTACAAGCCAGACATTGCCCTGGCTTTCCACATAGGATATCACTTAATCTTCATAACGGCCCCACCGAGCAGGTACATTTACCATGCTCAATTTATAGATAAGGAAAGTGAGACACAGAGGAGTTTAGTAATTTGCCCAAGGTCACACAGCTAGCAAACATGAGCTGGAATTTGAACTCTGGCCATCTGGCTCCAAGACCTAATCCCTTAAACACCAGGTTATATTGCCTCTTATTAAATAAGGTTTATTTCTTAAGAAGTAAAAGTAGAAGATGATAGTGGCAAGCCCATGCATACACAGATGCATAGAAACTTTTATGATCCTAAATGTTATTTAAGAAGACATGAGCATGTGCTAAAACCATAATATTAAACTAGGGATAGAAAAGTGTAGTGGCAGAATGCCTGGGTGGCTTAGTCGGTCAAGAGGCTGCCTTCAGCCCAGGTCATGATTGCAGGGTCCTGGGATTGAGTCCTGCATCAGGCTCCATGCTCATCAGGGAGCCTTCTTCTCCCACTGCCTGCAGCTCCCCCTGCTTGTACTCTCGCACGCTATCTAGCAAATAAATAAATAAAATCTTTTAAAAAAAGAAAAGTTCAGTGGGGTCCTTCCCCTGGATCTGATTTTGTCCCTACCAACTATCACCTTGATTTTCTCAGGAAGTGAAGGCAGTGCACAGAGTTGATTCCTCACAGCATATGCTCCAAGAAAACCAAAAACCCCAAAAACCAAAAAACGTGTCTTGCAACACATTTTAAGTTCCCGTGTTGATATGGTAGTTGTCGAGACTGATGAAAAGATGTTGGAAGCAACCTTATGCAATCAAGTACCTAATGTCTGCAGAGAGGGCAGCCAGAGAGTGGCAGCTACTGGGCACGCCCACTATCCCAACAACCCAGAGCAGGGCGTCCAAGAGCCACCTCTGGCTGTTCTCTCTTTCCCTTCCCTCCCCTTCAGACCCAGCCCTGAACTAAAGCCAAGATGTGGATTTCATCTTAGACAAAGCCCCACTCCACCCCCACCTGCAGCACCCCTTGCCTTTTGTGGGCCAACCCCCTAGCCCCCCAACCTGCGTCTTTGTCCCATTCTCCTTCGGGCCCAATCAATGTCCTGGAAGCATCACTTACCCCTGAGGGGGAATTTAAATCTCCTAGTTCCCTCTTATGGGGCCATATGCATTTTTATTTTATCTCTAACTCCAGCTAGAGGATTCCTGACTTGCACAGAGGGGGAATTTGGGGATTGTCATTTGTCACTGAGGCCATTCCCCAACCCCCCTGCCCTGAAAGGCCTTTTCCAGGCACTCTCTATTCACCCTAGCAGAAGGTTGCCTTCTTCCCCTAGTAATGGGTGCCTCCGTCAGGAGACCCGGGACCCTCTTGTCCTGTCCACTTGGGGATCCTGCCTGGGGTCACCTACCTCCTCCTCCTCCTCCAAAGACACGGGGACATCAGCATTTACTAGAGTGCATTGTGGCGCAAGCGAGTGAGTTTGGCAGCTTGGTGTCTTTCTTAAAGCCAAGGCGGAGCTTGGGCATGAGGAGAACCAAGGACTGGACGTCTAAACCCAGACAACTGTGGCTGTCAAATACCTGTCTCTAAGAACTCTTCTCTTTTCTTTTTTTTTTTTAAAGATTTTATTTATTTATTTATTTGACAGAGATCACAAGTGGACAGAGAGGCAGGCAGAGAGAGAGGAGGAAGCAGGCTCCCTGCTGAGCAGAGAGCCCAATGTGGGATCCTGCTCCTGCCCAGGACCCTGGGATCATGACCTGAGCCAAAGGCAGAGGCTTTAACCCACTGAGCCACCCAGGCGCCCCGAACTCTTCTCTTTAATATATGCATGGTCTATGAATAAATATGTTTCAGGTGTGCCCCAAGCCAAGCCATTTTTAAGAAAGAACCAGATCTCGGTGTATACCATCTCTGCTGTCGATATGATGTTCCATAGAGATGCTTGCCTTAATGAACACCGATTTGAAGGTTCCAAACACTCTCTATCCTCCTGACATGTATTTCAACCTTTCAGGATCTGCTTCTATCCAGGTACAAAGAATAAAGTAGAAGGAGGAGTACCAGCCTCTGAAATGGAACCTCTGAGTATTGGCTGTTAGTTAAGAAATTTGAGGCATAGGCACAAAGAGCAAAAAAAAGAGTCCTACTCCTATTCAGTACCCAGTGAGTGCTGTCAGAGTCTTTAAATGGGTCAAAATGTCTCAAGTATTAGGATCCAACATGACTGAAGGATCTTTGACTTTAGGTCTCATAGCTGAGAGGGTTACTGTGTGTGGCAGTCTCTGAGTCCCCTCGTCCCTCGTGGTTCCCATCTGTCAGGCTTGAATGAATGTCACATACCTGAGTTTCCAGAACAGACCCTTCCTCTTGGTTTTAAGGGGGCCCCAGTGCTGTACGAGATGTCTGGGGCAATGGTGGGGAGATCTGAGTGCTGCTACATGCTATGAGGGAGGCAGGAATTCTTTTCTTTTTTTTTCTTAATATTTTTATTTTTTTATCTGACAGAAAGAGAGAGAGAAAACACACAAGCGGGGGGAGCTGCAGGCAGAAGGAGACTGGGAAGCAGGCTCCCTGCTGAGCAGGGAGCCCGATGCGGGGCTCGATTCCAGGACCCCAGAATCATGACCTGAGAGGAAGGCAGATGCTTAACCGACTGAGCCACCCAGGTGCCCCAGGAGGCAGGAATTCTGATGCACACATCCATCACTGTGATCAGTCTCTTTTGCTGTCACTTCCTGTTTCTACCAGATCAACAGGCTAAAAATGCCCCCGTGTTGGTAATTATTTACCAAACCATCTGCATATCCAGATCATGCTGTTTAGGTTTATGGATGCATACCCAAAATAAAGAGCGTTTGTCTTTTTCCTGCCATGATATATGTAGCAATCCACCAGAATGGATGCTCCACAGATTCACTAAGCGGGGAGCACCAGTTTTGTTAGTCTGTGGATTTCCCGTTGACAAATGATGGCTCTCTTTCCACTGAAATATGGTACTTGCTTCAGTGAATCCTAATGCCTGGGTTTCAACATCACAATGGCATGTTCTAACAGAATAATCAAGCTTCCAGAAAGAGTTGTTTCTACTTGCTATCTCCATGTCCTCACTTCCTATTTATTCCTCACCCTGAGCCCCAACCCTCCATGGAAATATCTTTCCCCAAGGTCAAGATCTAGTGACCTCTGACTCACTAGATCCAGTGGACATCTTCAGCTTCATTCTCGACCTCCAAGAACACATCCAGTGACCTCTAAGCAGTGTTCAATCCCGTGGGCCACTCTCTCCTTCCTGAATCACCCTTCTCCCTTAGGTTTCTGGACAACCCCTCTACTGGTGCCCTTCTCACTCTCTGATCCCACTGCCCTGGCTGCTCTGTGGGCTTGTCTCCAGTCGGCCATGGAATGTTGAGGCTCATCAAGATCTTTCCTGGGCTCCTTTCTCTCTTCCTATATGCTTTCTTCCCCAACCCAATGTCAAGTACCCTATATGCTGATGCTCTCACACATAGATAGATCTCTAGCCTGAGCCTCCCCCTCTGTCTATCACCCTAGTGCCAAAAGTGAGGGGACAACTAACGTTATCTTGTGCCTAGGATGATTGCAATAACCTCCTTTTTCTCTCCCCAAAACATAATTGCCCCATTCTAATCCCACTCTGCTTACATCCTTCAGTAGCTTCCCTCTGTTGTTGTTGTTGTTTTTAAAGATTTTATTTATTTGACAGAGATCACAAGTAGGCAGAGAGGCAGGCAAAGAGAGAGAGGGGGAAGCAGGCTCCCCGCTGAATGGAGAGTCTGATGTGGGGCTCGATTCCAGGACCCTAAGATCATGACCTGAGCTGGAGGCAGAGGCTTAACCCACTGAGCCACCCAGGCATCCTGCTTCCCTCTGTTCTTAAGATAAAAACCCACATCCCCAACACAGCTGTAGGCCCTGCATGGTCCAGCTCCTGTCCTCCTATCTGCCTTCCATTTCCCAGAGCACTCCCCCAGTTCCTTAGTTCTCCCTGCTTTCCTGCCTCCTGCAGGGCCTCTGCACATGCTAGTCCCTCTGTCTGAAATGTTCTCCTTCTTCTGCCTCCACCCCTCTTTGCCTGGTTAATTCCTCCTCATCATTCAGATCTTCTCAACTGTCACTTTCTCAAGAAAACAGCTTCTCTGAACCCCAGCAGGTCGGTTGGGCTGTTATAAGCTCCTACAATGAGACATACCTCATCTTTATGGTACTCCTGTCTCTGCATGATTATGCGTCTGTTAGTGCAATTATTTAATTAATAGCTGCCTCCCCCATTAGCCAGTGAGTTTCATGAGGATAGGGACTGTGTCTGATTTTGCTTACCTTTCTATGCTCAGTTTAGCCTTGGAGTCTTAGCTATTACATGTACTAAAAATGGGGATGCCTGGGTGGCTCAGTCAGTTAATTTTCTGTCTTCAGCTTAGGTCATGATCCCAGAGTCCTGGAATCGAGTCCCCCATGGGCCTCCTTGCTCAGCAGGGAGCCTGCTTCTCCATTAGCCTGCCTTTCCCTCTGCTTGTGTGCTCTCTCTCTCTCTGGCAAATAAATAAAAAACAAGAACTGAAAGTGTTAACTATTTAATGATGAAAGTGGCTTTTCAAATTTTGCCTTAAGAAAGTATTTAATGGTTTTTTATTTACATTTGCTTAAATGACCATAAATGTAAAGATTCCCTACTCCTTTTCTTTTGGTAGGCATTCCAGTTGTGGGTAGATCTACAAAAGTGAGGGAAGAGTGGGCCCCCACCCAAAGAGTCAGAGCCTATACAGTAAATGATGTTTTTGATGTCCGAGGTCTTATACGGACTCTGGAAATGCCAGGTGGTTATTGTATCTGTTGCTTATCTGTGCCCATAGAAATGTCCCCCGAGAGAATGCCACTTGTTTCAAGCGACCGTAAGCCGGGCTACACACCCAAACCCCCAACTGTGGACCTTCGGGGGGCTTCATCATCATGCTTTCACAATCTGACAATTTGGAGGCCTGTCAAGAGCATAAAAAATGCAACGACGGGGGCGCCTGGGTGGCTCATGGGTTAAAGCCTCTGCCTTTGGCTCAGGTCATGATCCCAGAGTCCTGGGATCGAGCCCCAAGTCCGGCTCTCTGCTCAGCAAGGAGCCTGCTTCCCTTCCTCTCTCTCTGCCTGTCTCTCTGCCTACTTGTGATCTCTGTCTGTCAAAGAAATAAGTAAATAAAATCTTTTTTAAAAAATGCAACGATGTCTAGCAGCCAGCCCCCAACACACTGACGTCACTGGATGAGACACTAGCACCCCAGGCCCGCCCTCTCCACTGGGTTGATACCACTCGCTTGTGCTCAGCTGAAGCTGCCCTCCCTATTCTTGCCTTTCCCATCTCCCACTCTCTGTAGCTGCCATTTCCTTATTCTGCCCATGGAATGCCAGGAGCCCAGGGCCTCTACCCCAGCCATTGTCATGGTCAGCTACAGTTGCCATCCCCTAACAGTTCAGGGGCTGGTGGGTTCTTCCCTCATCTCCAAGCCTAGCTCTCTCGAGTCCAGACCAAATCCTGAGCAGTCTGGCTTATGAGTGGGACATGAGCTCATTTCCCAGGATGCTGTCCTGTGGTCTAAACCTCTCCAACCTGCCCCCCTGGCTTGCTTCTCTCACAAATTTGGGGCAACATTTTTCTAACTTTCTTGCTTAGCAGTGCTGTTTTGGGAGCCTCCAGAGCCTAACCCTGAATCCCAAAATCTCTGCCATTTTCCCAAGATGAAGTGGGCCTTCATACAAAAGAAGTTCTTCTTTTTTTTTTTTTTTTTAAGATTTTATTTATTTATTTGACAGACAGAGATCACAAGTAGGCAGAGAAGCAGAGAGAGAGGGAGGGGGAAGCAGGCTCCCTGTGGAGCAGAAAGCCTGATGTGGGGCTCGATCCCAGGACCCTGAGATCATGACCTGAGCCGAAGGCAGAGGCTTTGACCCACTGAGCCACCCAGGCGCCCCACAAAAGAGGATCTTGATAGCCAGTTCTGTTATCCTAGACCCTGTTCTGTGATGCTGGCATCATCCTTGCTACACTTTCTCTCCTGCCAAGACACCTCCCTTGCCCCCCTTCTGTCCCCTCACAGAGGCTAGGCCTCCTCAGCTCAGTTGTTACTTCCTCAGGTAGCCTCCTCTGACCCACAGACCAGATCAGATCTCTCGGAGGCTTGCTCCCTCTGCTCTGCAGCTCTTACTAGGGTTTGTGATTCTATATTTGATTTATTTATTTATTTATTTATTTATTATTATTATTTTTTTTTAAGATTTTACTTATTTATTTGACAGAGAGAGATCACAAGTAGGCAGAGAGGCAGGCAGAGAGAGAGGAAGAGAAGCAGGCTCCCTACTGAGCAGACAGCCCGATGCGGGACTCGATCCCAGGACCCTGGGATCATGACCTGAGCCGAAGGCAGAGGCTTTAACCCACTGAGCCACCCAGGTGCCCCTCTATATTTGATTTATATCTACATCTCCCTCCCGAAGAGAAGGTCATGGAAGGTGGTAATTTTGTCTTTTGCCCACCATGGCTTCCCCTGCACCCCTGACAACGCCTGGTCCACGGCAGGGACTCAATAGGTATCTGTTGAATGAGTGAATGAACTATGATTCCCTTCATTATGTGTCAAGCTCCTGAGAGCCTGTCTTTATTGCTCGGTGTTGGCGAATCCAATGCTTGGGGGCCAGTCATGGACCAGCACTCACGGCATCTGTGAGCACCACAATATTTCTGCCTGTGGGTTTGAGACTCCAACCCCATATTTTATTAAAGTATTTCGCTCAGGGTGGTGAAAAACATGCTGTTACTGGCTTGCGGGCGGTTAAACCTGACTCTGGGGGAAGGGGTCATGTACCACACTGCAGATAAGTTAGCATATCAGTGCCAGGCAGGGAGGAGGCTGGGAGGACACCCAGCTCCTGCTTGGGGACATTCTACCTCCTCCCTTCGGCTGTGTGTATGGCAGAGGGCTTGAAGAAGGGGCGGACAGTCCCAGAACCAAGTGACAGGTGTTCCTATGATCCCCATAGTCATGAGGTGGCTCTTTGGTGGCGGCGGGGGGGGGGGGGTGTCTCAAAATGGGACACAAGTTGGCATCAAACATTTCTGGTTTGCTTTGTGGTTCATCAAGTCATCACACCCTGCGCTGTTGGAAAGTGGCAACGATATTTTTGAACAAAATCGGACAACAAAGCAGCTGTGATGTCGAGGGATGAGGCCTGTTGGGAGTCAGAACCACCATCCACTTCACTGCTGGTTGGTAAATGAATGAAGCCTTGCTGAATGGAAGCAGCTCCCGGGAAGCCACATGGAGAAGGTGGCAAGAGCACCAGGAGTGTTAAGGTAATGACCACGCTACTTGCCACGGCTGGGCGCTGTGCTGAGCGCTTTGAACACATTGTCCCATTTAATCCCACAATAGCCTGTGAGGGTTCTTATTATCACTCTTTTTCAGATAATGAAACCACATGTCAGAGTTTAAAAAAAAATGTGCCAAAGGTAACACAGTTAAGTAGCTGACAGAGTCAGGATTTGAAGCTGGCTCCATGTGACTCCACGCCAGCCCACTTAGCACCGGGATACACTGCCCATTGGGAGAGTTGGGTTCGAGCCCTGATTCTTCCGTTATGGCTGTGGGCCTTGGAGTAACTGCTTCACTTCTGCAAATGTCTTAT
The DNA here is from genome assembly GCA_003697995.1 of Taxidea taxus jeffersonii. NCBI lineage: Eukaryota > Metazoa > Chordata > Mammalia > Carnivora > Mustelidae > Taxidea > Taxidea taxus. The sequence goes on along the minus strand of RCUC01143343.1, from coordinate 4,848 downwards.
TGTCTGTAAAATGTGAATAATAATACCTAAGAGCAGAGGATTAGAGGAGACAAAGTCCCTCACTAAAACTGTGCCAATCCACCAGCCACTAGCCATGTGTGGCTCCTGAATATTTGCAATGTGGCCAGTCTGAATTGAGATGGCCTGCCAGACACTGGATTTTGAATACTTATCATGAAAAAAAAAAGAATGCAAGGAATCTCATTAATAATTCTGCATGCAGGATATATGTTGCAATGATAATTTATGAGGTTAAGTAACATATAGTACTAGAATTAATTTCCAAAGATTTTTATTTATTTATTTGACAGACAGAGATCACAAGTAGGCAGAGAGGCAGAGGAGAGGAGGGAGCAGGCTCCCTGCAGAGCAGAAAGCCCGACGCAGGGCTCGATCCCAAGACCCTGGGATCATGACCTGAGCCAAAGGCAGAGACTTTAACCCACTGAGCCACCCAGGTGCCCCAGTACTAGAATTAATTTCACCTGGTTCTCTATTTTTTCTAAATGTGCCTAATACAAAATTAAAATTGTATATATGACTCACATTATATTTCTGTTGGACTGCTCTACTCCAGAGAGCTATAAAGATGAGTGATTCTTGTTATGGTGATTTCACACAGAACCATATTCCATTTCACTGCGGAGGTCAGCACCCAGACAGTCTGACGCAGGGTGAGTCCCCATTTTTCTCTAAATGTGAGTTTTAATGAATTTTAAACACTGTAGGTTTTAGATATTTATTTATTTTCTTGGCATATAGCTGGCACTTAAAAAAAAAAAGCTGTAGGTTTTAATCTTTCTGAATCCAGCCTTTCTGATTCGTGTCTTGTTTTTCAAATAAGCAAGGTCTTCCAGGTGGAGGGAAGTGAACCCACTCAAGGTGAGTATGGATGACAATTCAAAACATTCTGACCCAGATTCTTTATTCAGGTAGCTGGAGAGTAAACCGCATCTCATGGAGCACAAAAATTACTTTTCCCGGACACCTGGTAAAAATGATCCCTTTTTTTTCTTTCCCTGCTTATCAAACATTGTATAAACCAATTCATCATAATGTAGAAATCACTGCAATTGTTTCAAACCACTGACTATGAAAGCATATCCTTTCCATAAGTGCGTAAGCTTCGTTCTGTTCCTTTTAACCCATCATTCCAGTCTAAATAATTTTGAGTCCTGCTTCTCTCACATCATGCTCACATCACCATGCGATCCCTTTCAGCTTTGTGTTTGTCTGCAAATTACATTTTAGACCTTCCATTGTTCATTCAGGTCACTAACTGAGAACACGGCTGAAGACAGAAGAGTCAGCGTAGTTATAACCTCCGTAAGGACAGAGGGGCGGAGGTATGTAGCCGAGATCAACAACTGGTCTACATCTCACATCAAAGTAATATTCCAGGAAGAAGCCCCTTATCATGAAAGGATTTATGTTTTAGGGTAATGCTAGCTGCTGTAATGCCCAAACCTCAACATTTCAGAAGTTTACCACCACGGAAGTTCATTTCTCCCTCATAAGAGTCCGATGCTGGTGCTCAGTGGGTGTCTTTTTCTTCCTCTGATGACTCAGGCCCAGGGCATTCCTTCCATCCCCATTGCGCTGCCTCACGATCTCCTTGGACTTTGTAATCCTCTGTAGCCGGTCAGCAAAGAGAGCACTTAGAGAAAGCACCTACATTTCTTTTTTCTTTTCCTTTTTCTTTTTTTTTTTTTTTCTGGTGGGCAGCAAAGCAAGGTTTATTGAACGATAGCAAAGTAATAGTACAAAGCTCCCGAGGAGGGAGGGGAACCGAGAGGGTTGCCCAGCACCTACATTTCTTAAACCTGGCTTGAAAGTGGTGCACAGTGACTTCTGTTATATTCCATCAATGCGAATTTAGCACATGGTCCCTCCCAGATATAAGGGGGGCTAGAAATACAGTTCCTGGATGGGAAGCCCCTTTCTAGAAGCCCACTGTACTGTGGAAAATGAGCATGAAGGGTGGAAGAAAGTTCTCCATCTTTACTACCTAATACATGGAAATTATTTCCATAAGGATGAATGCAAAAATACCAATGTATTTTGAGACTTCTCCATCCAATATTACCCGCCATCGCTGCCCCCAAACACATTAACTAACCACTTCAAATGCATAAGACTAGAGGAATAACAAAAAGATTGTTTAATTACAATCAGGAGTACCTGGCTTATAGGGACACCACACTATTGCCCCAAAGGCAATGGTCATAAAAGCATACCCTCAAGATGTAATGAATTAGGCATGGGAGGATGAAGGAGGGAGGGGTAAGACGACTGCCATACACCTGTACTCGCTCCATGAAGGGGGCAGATGTAGAGAGAATTCAAGTTACATCAGTTTGAGGGAGGCTGCTATCTGGCCTCCTTATCACCCTTGAAACCGGTGAAAGAGAAGTGAAGTATCAGCTGTTTCCCTTTTTTTAATTTTAGTAACAAAAATCACATAGTTACTCATATTTGTTCTCTCCTGGGCAAAGTTTCTGGATGACTTGCCAGACAGACACCTTGGAAAGATGACTTAATATCTAAATTGTCATATAATTATGTGCAAAATCACATAAAATAACAAAGGGTAAACATGAACAATGACCCTTCGGTTTCTTTATATTCCCCACGGTGCTTGGCAGTGCCTTGCCACAACACCACCTGCGAAATATGTATTGATTTTTGATGGATGGAGGTGGACCCAGAGTTTGTTATGATTGTGGCTTACCTGAGTATTCTGTTCTAAAATACTCATTTTAGGGGTGCTTGGGTGGCTCAGTGGGTTAAAGCCTCTGCCTTCGGCTCAGGTCATGATCCCAGGGTCCTGGGATCGAGCCCCGCATCGGGCTTTCTGCTCAGCAGGGAGCCTGCTTCGCCCTCTCTCTCTGCCTGCTTCCCTGCCTATTGTGATCACTGTCAAATAAATAAATAAAATCTTTTAAAAATATTCATTTTAATAGTCTTATATATATTAGAGCATCAGTTCCCTTCATGGATACTTCTTCCTTTGATATGAAAGAGAACAGTCTATAAAAATACCCTAAATTGAGATTTTCCCATGTCCTCAGTTCTGAATCTGGTCAAGGAATTAAATCTCTGCTCTTTATGTGATTAGAACATAGTAAGTAAAAATATCTAAAAATAGCTGGCTATGGACAGCTTTCTGTTGAAAAGGGCAGTCACTTTGGATCATATTACACTTATTTATCTTATGTACTAATGTGGGACAAGGGAGGGGATTAGCATTATGCAATAAATGCTTGTATACAGTCTTATAAAGGGGCACCTGGCTGGTTCAGTGGGTGGAGCACACAACTCTTGATCTCAGAGTCTTGAGTTCAAGCCCCATGTTAGCTGTAGCGATTATTTAAATAAATAATAAATAAGATTTTTTTTTTTTAATTTGACAGACAGAGATCACAAGTAGGCAGAAAGGCAGGCAGAGAGAGAGAGGAGGAAGCAGGCCCCATGCAGAGCAAAGAGCCCGATGTGGAGCTCGATCCCAGGGCCCTGGGATCATGACCCGAGCCGAAGGCAGAGGCTTTAACCCACTGAGCCACCCAGGCGCCCCAAATAAATAATAAATAAATAAACTTGAAAAATAGTCTTATAAAAACATATATATAGGGGCGCCTGGGTGGCTCAGTGGGTTAAAGCCGCTGCCTTCGGCTCGGGTCATGATCCCAGGGTCGTGGGATCGAGCCCCATATCGGGCTCTCCGCTCTGCGGATAGCCTGCTTCCTCCTCTCTCTCTGCCTCTCTGTCTACTTGTGATCTCTGTCTGTCCAATAAATAAATAAAATCTTTAAAAAAAAACATATATATAATAGGTCTTGCTGTTTTAACAAGCTCCTCCCTTAAAATGGGAAGATCATTTCATCCCAGCATACACATACACACACACACACACACACACACACACACACACACACAGACTGATATATTTAACCACGTTAGAAAGAAAACACTCCTGCACAGCAAAAATACTATAAGCAAAGTCAAAAGGTGGGGGAAATATTTGCAACTTGAATAACTAAAATCTAATATCCCTGTTACACCAAGGGCTTTTACAAATAAAACAAAAACTAGGGGTGACTGTGTGGCTCAGTGGTTAAGCCTCTGCCTTTGGCTCAGGTCATGATCTCAGGGTCCTGGGATCGAGCCCCACATGGAGTCCCACATGGAGCTCTGCATGGAGCCCGGCATCGGGCTCTCTGCTCATCGGGGAGCCTGCTTCCCCCTCTCTCTACACCTGCCTCTCTGCCTGCTTGTGATCTCTCTCTGTCAAATAAACAAATAAAATCTTTTTTTAAAAATTAAAAAAAAAAAGAAAGAAAACAAAAACAAGAAACAAAACCCACTCATAACCCAGGAGAAAAATAAGCAAAGGATATAAAAGACCATACATAGGAAAGGAATGCAAAAGTCCTTATATATGAAAAGATGCTCAACCTTGTTCACAAGTGTAAGTTAAAATGGCACTGAGAACATTTTTTGGAAAGAATTTGGCAAAACTCTAAACCTTTGCTAAGACACCATGGAGGTGAAGGTGTGGGGGAACAGAGGGTAATGTGGGACAATTTCTGCAGAAAGCAATTTGACAATATCTCTCAAAACCGAAAATGCACTTACTTTTGCCCCTGGTGATTCCACTTCAAGGAATTCATCTCAAAGATATAACTTAGGTGCAAAGTGACACATATACCAGGTCATTCATTGCATTATTGCTGGTGATAGCAAAAATACTGGAAACAACCTAAATGTCCACAGATAAGAAGAATGGATATCCATACAGTGAAACACTATCACACTGTGAGAAAAACATTTTTTTATTTTTTATTTTTT
>ML104937.1:28737-40995 GCA_003697995.1 Taxidea taxus jeffersonii | reverse complement strand
GTCACCGGGTACACGGGCTCCTGCCTCACAGAGTTTCTCCCGAGCTGGGGCTCCTGCACACACACTGTCTTTCCTAAAGTCGGCCGTGTGCTGTGACCAGTAACTCCTCCCTTGGCTCTAAGGCAACAGAGACCACTTGCTCCAAAGCCCTCACCACTGCTCCTTCACCAACCAGTCCTTCCTTCTTTTCCACATCAAGTCCAAAGCAGCCTGAAAACAGTGAAACTGTAAACAAAAGCAAAGAAAAAAAAAAAATCAACTGATACTCTCCTGTCAACTTTTGGGAGCTGTGTCATTAAAGCCTCCCTTCCCTGCTGCCTCTTGCCTCTGTGCCAAAGCGTAAACACGCTGAGAAAGCTTCGGTTGTATCCTCCCATCTGCCCGCAGAGGTGCCACTTCCATTTTGCTCCATTTCGTCTCACCCCCATGTTCTCCATCATCTTTCCACCTTCAAGGATCTTTCTTTCTATACATGGATCCACCTATTAGACGTTTCTGTTTTAGCAGAGCCGGCCTCCCTGCTGCCGGAATTTCATTATCATCCTTCCCCCTCCACGCCCCCCTCACTGCTGACATTGTGGGATCTGGTGAAACTCCCTTCGTGTCTCTGCGTTGGCACAAATGGGTGAGGTCATCAGCACTCCTCCGTCGGTCCCTTCCGAGATGACTGGATCCCTCCCCCATTCAGGTACTTCTTTTATGTTTCCACCTGTTTTTCTCCTGCTGGGGAATTAATTTTTAAATCCCAAGTAGCAATCTCTCCTGACCCACCAGAGAAGGATGCCCGTTAGAGGAGGCTTTCTGTCAAATGAAGGACTGTTCCCATTCACAATAAATGTGCTTTTAAAGCCAATCCACACATGTTTATTCAGTGTCTGTTATACACCCATCGCTGTATAAAGAACAACCAATATGCTTTTCTTTTGGGCAACAGCCCTCAGGAACTAATCACGGGTGCTTTCACTGACCACTCACCCCTCAGGTACATCTGACACAAGAGATGCACAAATAACCAGCTTCCTGACTCCCGGCCAATTAAACCTGGCATTACATAACTGCCATTTAAAAAAAAAGAAAGAAAGAAAGAAAACGCACTGAGGCAAACCCTCTAAACAGGATTTTCCTTCTTTAGCAGCCTCTGAGGAAGAACTATTCTAATATGGTGTTTCTATTCCTGACAGGAATAACCCTTAATTATTATGTGCCTTAAGCATCTAGAAATTTTTAAATAGAATTTCACTTAATGTTAAGAAAATCAGGGAACTACACCAGTGGCAACAGAAAAGACTTTAAAGAGAGAGAGAGAGGGAGCTGGCATGGGGGAGAGGGACGGGGGAAGAAGAACAGATCTTGACAAGTTGCTTTTGAAGTTCTGGAAATCTTAAAGAAAAGACAGAGTGCTGAAGAAAGTCACCAAAGAAAATTAAAATTATTCTGTAAAAGAATGTAAAGACTTGCCATTTATCAGGGATTAACACATTCATCCCTGATTACATCTTGTCTCGGCAAGTAAATAAGGCATACTTATTTCCAGGAAAGAAATACACGGATATGTAAATGAACAGGCACATACATGGTCTGACGTCTAAACACAGGGCTCACTTCTATGACTTTGAAAAACATAGTTGTCACAAAGCGATTTTTACAAAGTATCTCTGTAGACATTATTCCTGTCATTCTTTGTTCAGTTGCATGTCAGTGACAAATAATCTAGCAATAAATTTCAATACGTCACCTAAACTCTCTAGTGGTAGCTGCTGTTCATGTACATCGTAAGTCCAAGCATGGCCAGCTCCAGCTGGGATCACCACAGGGATCCTCACGGAAAGAAGTCTATCCCCTCTTGTTGAGTCAGCTCTGTCGGCGAGGGTTGCCTATGGTTGAGCCGTATTGCTCTGCCAGCCAGAGAGGTTCCCCACCTTCCCAACAAAGCTAGCTGGGCTACCAAAGGGCCATTTACTGAGCACAACGTAGGTGTTGGAGTACACGAAGGCAACTGGTATGATTCCCACTGTCCAAAATGTAACCTGTTCCTGGAAAGCCCTGCTTACTGATGAAAACCTAATCTAGAGAGCTGTATCAAGGGCCCTTCCACAAGTAGGTCCTCCCAACCACCTCCTCTGTGCAGTCAGCCAACAGTTAACAAATCTTACCCAGTTTCTACTGATAGGCTAAATAGACTTGGTGGGTGTTAGATCATCATTCTTGTCATAATGGGACAGGAAGGATCATGATGTGGGAGAGCAACACCTTATCAACAGTTCAAACGGGTTAGGGCATTGAGTTGGGCAATATCAGTGGACCTTATCCAAGGAGGGGAGGGGGACTAGAGACTGAGTAATCACACATGGCCAGTAAGTCATCAGGTCTATGTAATGAAATCTCAATAAAAACTCTGGACACCAAACCTCAGTGGAGATTCTTAACTGGTGGACACAGGGAGGCACATCCTGATTTCCACAGGCCAACGGCAAGAAAACGCCATGTCTAGAACCCTCCCTCACCTTGCCCTACATGTACTCTCATTTGGCTGGTCCAGATTTGTATCCTTTAGAATAAAATAATAATCCTAAGTAGAGCACTTTTCTGATTTGAGTCATTTCTAGCTAAGTAATTAATTATGGGAGCCCCCCAATTTGTAGCCAGTTGGTCAGAAGCATGGGTGTCCCTGGGGACTTCTGAACATGCAACTGGCATCTGTCTTGTTGGGGACCACACCCTTAACTTGTGGAGCTGACACTAATTCCGGGTGGCTAGTGGCAGAACTCCACTGCAACATTGCAACACCCATTCTCAATTCCTTAAACACATGCCAGAAATAATACCTTTAAGAAGTCAAACTCTTGCAGTTGACCTGACCTCCCCAGCCCCCACTCCACCTCCAACCCAGGCTGTGAACTTCATGGTTCACTCCCAGCAGGAAACTGGCCCCAGCATACAAGGCAGCCCTTTCAATAAGTGATATAGCTGAGGTATAAAAACTACAGTGAGGGGTGCCTGGACGCCTCATTCGGTTGAGGGTCTGACTCTTGATTTTGGATCATGTCCTGATTTCAGGGTTGTGAGATCAGGCTCCGTGTGGGGCTCCACATTCAGTGCAAAGTCGGCTTGAGATTCTCTCACCCCTCCTCTCCTTCCCTCTCGGTCCCTCCCCGCCTCAAATAACAAATAAACAAATAAAATCTTAAAAAAAAATAAAACCACAATGAACACACAAAGAGAGTCCAGTAACTGACTGAGAGATTTAGGATGGCTTCACAAAGGCTTCACAGTTGCCTACCTTAAAGATGAAACTAACTTTCAAAGAGGGGAGGGCAGAAAGGCATAAAAACAGCCTGAGTAAAGGGTCAGATCATGGGTCAAGTTTTATAATAATGAAAATTCTATCTTTTATTAACTCCTTACTGTGTGTCTAAAAGTGTGCTCAACTTATTATTTTGATATTCCAATGAAGCCTTAATCCTAGTCTATTATTATACCCATTTTACAGATGAGGACACTGAGACTTAGCTGAAGACATTTGATGAAGGCACCAGGCAAGCAGCCCAGTGTGACTGGAGAGGAGGAAGGGAGGCAGAAGCGAGCAGAGGAAGGTAGATGGTGAAAAGCCCCAGGTGTCTGTCAGAAACCCGGTCTTGTTTTCCGCAGGCAATGGGGAACCATCATAAGTGTCTGTGCAAGGGAGAGAAGTCGCCAGAGTCATGGCTTCAGAAGATAAGTATGGTGACAGGAAAAGCCTTCAGAAAGAGAAAGACTGGAGCAGGGAGACCAGTTAGGGGACATTGTTCAGATCACTGACCAAATATGATAAGAGAGCCTGAGCGCAGGCAAGGACAGAGAGAATGAAAACAGGGATGGGATGAAGGGAGGGAGGTGTGGAAGACAACAGAGATGCTTAAGGCTGCAGCAAATAAGTGGATGGTGGGAAGAGGAAAGGATGGTACAGACATCCAAGCGTATCATCAAAAATATGTCTGTGCATCTGACGTGTCTTCCTGTGCTGATGTGTGAGCTTCATGTACTGTTCTTGATCCTTCTGCACACACCTGAGTTGCTGGAGTTCATGTTCTTGATCAGTTAATGGATAATGAAGTCATACTTGGAGCCCAAACTCAACACTGGCGGGCAAGTGTCTAAGTCCACATCCCAGATCTCTGGCCCTCGGCTCTCCCCATGCTCTCTGCGGCTGACTTGCACCTGCCTTTGATGGATAATGAGCATCAGGGGGTCAAATCAAGGATTTTTGTCTAAATGGCTTTTTAGACTGCGGAGCTGAAGCAGAGGTACAGCGGACCACCCATCTACCTATCGATCTGATGCTATTCAGAAATACACACATCGAGCTAGTTTTCTTCTAGCTCCTCCCAGAACTCAGCAGGAATGAGTCAACAGAGTGCAGAAAAGTAAACAGAAGTTGAACACAAAGTCACTCCCTCAAGGACGCCACAAAGGAAAAGGCACAGATGACTACAGAAAAAATTAATAATGGGTTTCCAGGGCTGGAATAAACAATCCTTGCTGTTCCAACCGGGTCCTTCTCACGACTTCCTATTTTCTGGTTCTGCCTGTGCCCCCACATCTCGGTTGGACAAAATAAGCTGCAGAATGTTTTCTTCACTAGCAGAACTTCCGAATCAATAACAATGCTTTCACTAAGCCTGCGAAATGTTCTGGGCACTCAGCTCATAAATATTACTCTAGATCCCACTTCTCACACTGCTAAAAGCCTAGGGCTTCCTAGTAACACTAACTACAGGGGAACAGAAACAGAAAGGAAAAGAAATTCAGCTTTCTGTTCCTCTAGAGGGGGAGCCAGGAGGGGCCTCGGGCTCTGGAGAAGGAGGGTGTCCTCTGGGGGTACGTCTGCTTCTCTCTCACTCCTGACATCCGCAGGAACCACTCTGCCTCTGTAAAGTACTCCTCTGAAAACATTTAAAGAAGACATACCGAAACGCACCCTTACACAGGCCCCTGACACATAATCAATATCCCTTGAAGCACACACATCTGTATCTTGCATTAACCTTGCATTTCACTGTGATTTAGGACATATTCGCTGTGCTTCATCTCCAAATCTTTTCTTATCTGACATCATTCCATAATAAATACATCATCATAAAGAGACTACACATTGAAGGCACCTTTCACAAACACTTTTTTTTTTTAAAAGATTTATTTATTTCTGAGAGAGGGAGAGTGGGAAGGGGGAGGGGTGGTACTGAAGGAGAGGGAGAGAAAATCTTAAGCAGACTCTCTCAGAGCCCAACCCAGAGGTCGATCTCACAACCCTGAGATCATGACCTGAGCCAAAAACCAAGAGGTTGACGCTTAACCGACTGTGCCACCCAGATGCCCCTTTCCCAAAGACTTTTAAATGTGACAGAACTCAGGACCTAGCACTAGATATGGTCTTCTAGAATGATTTCAAAAGATACTAAAATTCATGAGATACCATCAATGGTTCAATAAGGTCACTGAGAATCCAATCAGTTTGCATATACACTGGAACCTTTTTGTTTGGTTCAAATAAAATGTCTCTATCCCTCACTTTCAATGATCCAATTTTAACCAAAAAGAAAAAAAACCTATCATCCTCCCACGTCAAGTCTATGTCATGGAGCAAGAGGTTGAATTTTTTTCTATGTAGTATGTAACTAAAAAGTCAGGCAAGACATATTATAATTGACGCTAACTAGAACTCCCACAGACCACAATATCCTCCAGAGAAACTTTTACTTTTAACAATGTGACCCTTCTCCCTCTCTTTAAGAGGGAAATATGAGACAATTTCCAATTTATTATAATTAAGAGAGGGGACTAACATTTGCATACCTAGTAGTTGTCATTTGATGTGCTAAGGCTTACAAATATTTCCCCCATTTAATTTCTACAGAGCTCCTTTTAGGTAGAAATTATCTTATTTCACAGATTATAATTACACCCAGAAGAAAATAAATGAGCATCAGTAAGGAAGCTTCCAGAACGATATCAAGTTTTGAAACCAAGCCTGCAAGCAGTGAAGGGAAATCCTACCATGTTCCTTATGGCTTGGAAATGGCGAGCCTCCGTGGGGAGACTTTGGCACTGGGTATTCAGACTCTGTGAAACCTGACCACCACACCACCATTCAGGTTCCTCCAAGCCTCCTCTCCCCAGCCAGCTTCTCACATTGCCCAACCTCTGTCTGCGCACCCACGAGGGAGTAGACTGGGCCGCATCCTGACGTGGCAGTGGGGGGCAGGGGGCAAGGAGGCAGAACTACACTGATGCAGCACGACCTTCACATTCACTGATGCAGCTAATCTTCATCGAGTGCTAAGTGCCAGGCTCTGGGGATGCAGAGTGAGCAAGACAGATGCCCTCAGAGCCACCCCAAGCTAGCAGAGGGTACAGACAGAGAAATGAGCACACAGTGCCTTCATGGGGCGGTGATGGCTCTGACGGCTGAGCGGACTCCTAAAGGCTGGTGGGTGTGGGACAGGATGCGGCTGGCCCTGAAAGTGGGAAAGCAAGGGCTATCTGAATTCACGAACTCAGTGCACACAGCATGGTCCTCACTGGCAACCTTCAGCGCTCTCTGATGTGTGGGGCATTAAGAATACAGAACTAAACTAGTATTTCTCAGACTTTTTTGACCGCCACTCCCAGTAAAAATATTTTTACATCATGATTCAGTACACATTGTACACAAACAACTGCGGGGAAAAAAATGTTTCCCAAACAATACTCATTTCACTACTCAGACACACTCTGATAGCCCCCTCTTTCCTCTGCCCTCTTTCTCCCTCTTTCTTTCGGTTTTGGTTACAACCCTCTAAAGGGTGGCAACCCACAGTCTGAAAAACATTGGTAAAAACCTTTAATAGGCACAACTATTGTTTCTCTGATATACTTCCTCTTCTCCCTCTACCCTCTTTTTCTTCTTTCATCCCTCAAAAAAGTGCCACTGAGGAAATAAAAGCACTACCGTTTATTGGAGGTGTGCTACATGCCAGAAACTGCTGGAACCCTGACGTGCACTGTCTCCTTAGTCCCACACAGCCCTGTAAGGGTAAGCATTACCATTCCCATTGTACAGATAAAGAAACTGAAGCTTCGAGATCAAGGGGATTGTTCAGCAGAATACGATGGAAACAGGATTCAAATACAGTTCTGTCCTGCTTCAAAACTCCAATTACACCACAGTGCCTTTCGTGAAAAGTTCTTAATTAAAGCAAACTTAATAGCAAGAATTTCATAAGTCCCCTTGAGATAACTCAAGCCCTTGGAGGGTTATAGAACTGGGTTTGAGAGGTCTAAATGGAGAAATACACAGGTGGAAATACACAGAACGGAAATACACAGGTGGAAAACTCTCATGTTTCAACTCAATTTCCTTCCGTGTCCTCAGAGCACCCCTTAGTAAAGGCACTGACAAGGACTGACCAGCAGAGGAACGGTGGGTGAGAGCTAGTGGAGCACTGGCCTAGATCATCACCCTCAAGATAGGCTGGCTGAATGGCACTGACCATTCTGGGCGGCTCCGAATGAGCGGCACTGGCTCAGCATCTCCCAGGCTGAGGAGAGGCCATAAATATTCACAAGACGATTGCTAACACAGGCAGAGTGAAAGTAAACACGACGCACACAGCTCCCACTGTTTTATTTTTAACATCTCCCAAAATGATGTTAAGTGAAACTATTTGCTGAGAGGGAATCTTATTTGGAAAGATAGTTAAACATATTGAGCACAGATATTTGTGTTCTTGCAGCCTCATATTTAAAGATACACTTGACACAGACACCAGGTATATCCAATGTGGGCAGATCAGAACAAATTCTCGGCCCCCAAAAAAATTTCCTCCAAAATGATGACTTGGGGATATTATTGAAAAGGTCCTACTTAAAACTACTGCATCATTACCTGGGGCCTCCCCTGACCTAAAATAACTAGATTCTGGTGCCAGTGTGTTAACTGGCCATTGACATTGCTATTTAGAAGCTATAATAGTTCTCAGAAAATCTGAAGAAATGAGGTATTTTTTACAAACACAGAACAAGCGCAATTTTGACTTGCACACATGGTCAGTTAAATAATTTATTTGTAGAATGGCCTTGGGGTTTATATTCTTTGGGTAGCTTGTTGGGTAGTTTAATTTCGTATATAAATTCACATACAAATATGAGGGGGTTTTTTTGGTCTAATTATGTGTTGTTATTTTCTCAGCATCTCTTAGCAATAACAATGCTGCCTAGTCCTCTTTTCTTTGCAAATTCCATGACGAAAAGAAGTCCTGAATGTGCTGAAGAATCCACTGCCTGCTTATGAAACATAAAGGCTATGAAAACATGGCATGTATTCAAGTAGACCAGTTTGTTTTTAAATATTTTAATAGTGTGCACGACTGCATTAGGAGTTTAATGTGTATTATGCCCATCTTACATCTAGTGTGTAATAAACTTTGATCATTCTATCAAAAGATCAAAATTTAAATATTATGTAAATTATATTTTATACGTGTTCTCCTCTGCATGAAATCAAACAGAAAACCTGTTTCTTCTCTAAACACATGAGAATATAAACAAGCAACGTATTTAAAGTAAAGAAAATACTTGCTACTTCATCCCATTAAAAAAATGCCCCCAGGTATCAATTAAAATAAAAAGCATTCACGTAGTCTTAAAATAAACTTAAATGTCTGTTTATCCTTCCAAAGTATTAAGCATATTCTTGATATTTATCTTAAAGGTTTTTTTTTTTTTCCACAAGAAATGCTACGTAAATCCACTTCATGAAAACTCTGACAGATTATGCAAACGAACACAAATGAAATTGAAGGGAGGGGGGTGCCTGGGTCGATCAGTGGGTTAAAGCCTCTGCCTTCAGCTCAGGTCATGATCCCGGGGTCTTGGGATTGAGCCCCACATTGGGCTCTCTGCTCTACGGGGGGGAGTCTGCTTCCCGCTCTCTCTCTGCCTGCCTCTCTGACTAATCTCATAATCCCTGTCTGTCAAATAAATAAACAAAATCTTTTTTTTAAAAAAAGGAAATTATTTTTAAAAAAGAAATGAAATTGAAGAATACTGAATCTTCAATACTCAGAAAAGGTTGTCGTTTTCACAACTAAATGTAAAGTATGAACCTTAATTGGAGCAGCTATAAAAGCAGCTATAAAAGACATTCTTAGGACAATGGGAGAAATATGAAAATAGATAGGATTTTAGATATTATGATATTTTTGGTTAATTTTCCTAGGTGTGACAATAGCTCTATGAATTCTGCTACACTGAAAAGAAATTAAATAAATTTTAAAAATTTAAAAAAAAAGAAAACATCCTTATTCTCAGTGTGTGGATGATGTATTCAGGGAAGAAACATCAACATACAAAACTAACTTGATGCGTGAAATTGACAAATGGTCTGACAATTATATATTTGGACATATAACTGAATAGAAATATGAAACAAATGTGGCAAAATGTTAATAATGGTGGAATTTCAGTGGAAGATATACAGATGTTCGTTGTATTACTTTTTCAACCACTTTGTGAATATGAAATTTTTCACAATAACAAATTGAGGGGGGGAAGAATCATCATTTTCATTTAAACATGGACATATATTGACTCTTGAGCCAAAGGGTACAGATAAAATATTGCTCTACATGGACACAGAATGTTTCATTTTCCAGTAACAGTATGCCTCAGAGAATCAATTTTCCACCATTGACCCAGAGAAATTATGGTAACCCTTCTGGCCAAGACCACAGGGAACAGCTGACTGACATACACCACCTGAATTAGAGCGGAGGCATCAGAATCCCCAGAGGGTAATCCACACTGCCCAGCGAGTTTACATGGCAACCTGTGCCATTGGAAAAATAAGGGTTGAGCATAGGGACCTTCCAGCCTGGAACCTTCACAGCAGACAGAACCTGCAACTTTGCCAGGCTCTGTTTCTGGAGACAGCATATCAAGCTGTGACATGAACTTAAAGCTAAATTAAACAAACTGACACTATCAATTCGAATCATTCACATACTAAAGCTAGATTTCTGTCTTTCCCTGTCGCTCTGTTCAACAAAGTGAACCACCAGGTTTCATATTAAGCAAGAAATCTGAGATGCTATCTCCCAAATTCCACTTAAAACTAATACCAAAGTATGTGAGTTACCTAAGAAAGTTTGGAGGGAAAAATCTGTAAGCATTTGATTTAGACATACCCAAAGTATTTAAAATGAGACTCAGTCCTATGAAACAACACAGCAGGATGTTTCCCACCTACAATTACAGGCATTTTGTTTGGGGGTCCAAATCCCAACAGTTCCTGGCTTTAGTCCACTATGAGGTCAGAGTGCAAACCAGCCATCCATGACTTGCTGCAGAATCTGATATTCTTTTTTTTTTTAAGATTTTATTTATTTATTTATTTGACAGACAGAGATCACAAGTGAGCAGAGAGGCAGGCAGAGAGAGAGAGGAGGAAGCAGGCTCCCCGCTGAGCAGAGAGCCCGAGGCGGGGCTCCATCCCAGGACCCTGGGATCATGACCTGAGCCGAAGGCAGAGGCTTTAACCCACTGAGCCACCCAGGCGCCCCTGATACTCTTTTTTAATTGAACTGAACTGAAACTAAGAATTAAGCATTGATTAGTCAAGTTGCCCTATGAAACCAAACGCTCTCTCCTCCCATTGTATCTCTGGTTTTTTTCCTGGCCTTTTATTTTTAACACTTCTTTTCTCCATCGTAATTCAATTCTTTATCTTTAGGTGCATATATGTATGTGTATATGTGTGTGTATACACGCACACATAATTAGATATGTATATAATATACGTTCCATCGCATCATATTAAATGTAACTGTTCTCTCCTCAATTTCTTTTTCTCCTGTCCTTCCTCTTTTCTCGCAATTCCTCCAGGCCTCCCAGGCCACCCAAAAGCATTGTTATCACCAGGTTAAGCTCCAGGCTGTAGAGCTATAAAGAATCTTGACGTGGCCCATAAAGCCTGATCAAATCAGGCCACGGGCTGAAGTAGTTAGGGGGAAATGGCTCACTTTCCTTTAAACTAAAGAATAATTATCTCATTTATGAGTTGTAGGAGACCCTTTCCCATCTAGGTACTGCTGACTGCCTTTGATGTTTAACCAGACCTTCACAACTCTCTTTAAGAGAAGCAGGAGACCATGACACTGAAAGCTCATTCTGGCTTCATCTTATCCCAATGAAAGGCATGGTAGAGGAGGGCTGAAAATATTGATGAGTTTGGGCAATATCTGTGAACTTAGCTTATCCCTAAAAGTCCTGAATTCTGTTCAGTGCCCTCATTTTCTGATTTCTTGAAAAGTTTCTAGTCTATCCATAAGCACTAAGCTAGAACTAACAGAAACACAAAAAGATTTTTTTTTAAAGTTATTCCCCAGAGAGGTACGAGCACACTACGTTTGTTTACCGAAAGTTTACTATCTGTGAAAACACAGTCCCATGAGTGAAGTGTCAATAACCATGAACCCTCCATCCTTAAAAGACCAGAACCAACGTACTTCAAAAACTCTAGAGAAAATGAATCTCTGGCAATATTCCAGCCAAATATGGCCCCCACAGGGGAACAGGGAAGAAGCCACCTCAAGCATCAGGGCCAAGAGCCCACAGCTGAAAACACTCTGGGCTGAGAGGACGCTCAAGAAGTAGAGAGAAACATGCCCCAGGGCAGCAAGGGAGACATTTGGAACCAAAGGCCAATGTTTACCCATCTCCAGATTAGAGGGGTGACCTGAGCCCCTTCCTAAATGTGTAAAGATTAAATGAGTCAGTATGCATTAAGTGCTGAGAGCAGGGCCTTGCACATGGTAAGCACCGTAGAGATGCTAGCTAATTCCTAGGAGTATAGGCTAAAAGCACGCCTACAGAAAAGCCTGCCCAAAAAAGGTTACTTCTTTAATCCCCACCAACAGACCTACTACTAACCGCCAGAAATACCTACATCTCGATTCTTCAGTTCCCTGTGTAAGCCCTAGGATCTCTGGAGTGGTCTCGGCTGAGACGAGACGAGACTCTTCTCCCTAGCAACTGGGTTCAGATATAAAATTGCAACATGGCAACATCATATGATTAAAATGGAAAGCTGACATGCACTTCAGAGCCCACACTTTCTCAGGGTGTAGTTCTGCAGGTTCTAACAAATGTTCCCAACTCCGCAACACCATGAACCTCAAAAACAGACTTTGTTGAAGACACACACGAATTACCCTCCACATTAAGAAAGACATCCATCCAGCC
>ML104937.1:15135-28337 GCA_003697995.1 Taxidea taxus jeffersonii | reverse complement strand
GCCCCACACGGTGAGTCAGGTCTCCAGAACAGGCAGATCCACTCGCCTTCCTTCTCTGATGCCGACCCACACCTGGCATGCCATGTTCACAATACTTACGCATTACAATAGGGCTTTTTTTCATAGCCTTTGTAGTTGTTCATGTTGAGAGCCATCTTACAGACCTCACAATGGAAACATCCTTTATGCCAGTACTGAAAAAAAAAAAAATGTAAAAGTTCAGTACAATGCCAGCGCTTTCGAGGATGGGTACAGAGAGGGGATATTTTTAGCGCATTGCCGCCCCACCCTTATTTGAAAATACTACAAATGATTGTGGGTAACAGGAGATGTGTTTGCCTACTTTCACTTAAGTAAATGAAGCAGGGCGCTATTAAAATTGAGTTTTAAATGAATCCCCACCCCAAGTACAGACTCTGACGGAAGAACTGCCAAGGCTCTCCCCATAGCGCACTTGTATGGGCAGCCGGAATGGAATCCTAACCTGGCTGATGGAGAAATGGAACCTGTGTAGTGGCTTCAAAAGGAGGACGAATCCTGTTCAAAGTGCCTAAACATGCTGTTTGTAGCATCTCAACAAAAGTGGGTCCTCCGGAAGTCAGGCAACCCGAAGGAGCAGGAGGGGGGCCGTGGAAGTACCCCTGGGCGCCCCCATCCCTGTCCAGCTTCTACTAAATTGTGAGGAGGGGGGACTCAGCCCGGTCCGACTGACGAGGTGACGGGGTGCCCTCGTGAGGCACTTCCATCACCACGCGTTCACCTCCCAGGGACGGCCTCCGGCTGGTTTCAATTATCAGTCACTCTGGGGAGCGCAGGGGTCGTCCTCCCAGGCCGTTCCACTCCACCCACGCCCGGGAAGGGCAGGGAGCGGGGCTGCGGGGCCGGCCGGAGGCCACTTCCTCCGGAATTCCCCAGCCGGGTGGATGAACCCCCCGTGGGTCCTGCCCGCCGCGCCGAGCCTGGCTCTCCGGCGGGGATTATTCTTAGCAATGCCGCAGCGGCCGCCCCACCGCAGGTTAATTATTATTTGCCTCTTCGCCTCGCCGCCGACACGGGAGGCGCTGGGGCGGCGGTGAGGTGGGTGCGGGCGGATCCTTGGGGCGGGGATGCGGGGCGGTGAGGGGCAGGAGTGGAGGTGGGAAGGGGTCCAGCCTGGGCTCTCGGGACCCGGGGGCCGCGCTCCACCGCGCGCCCTCCGCGGCGGCTCTGCCAGCGCCGGCGCAGCCCCGCACCCTCGCCGCCCGCACCCCGACGAAAACCCTTGCCGGCTCCAGCATCACCAGCGCCAAGCGTGCTGTCTTGATACTCCTGCGGGCGTTTTCCTTTGCGCGCCCTCACCCTGTGCCAAGACACTAACAAACAGAGACCCACTCCTCTCCCTCCCTCCCAGATGCCAAAACTTCTCGGAGCAGGTGCAGCCCGGCGCCCGGCAGGTCCGGGCTGGCCCGGCGCCCCCTGGCTCACCTTATCCAGGCAGTTGACTTTCTCCGTGGGATACACGACTTTTCCGCAGCGGGCGCATTGGGGGTTCATTGTCGCGGTTCCCAGGGGCGGCGGCTGTGCGACAGCGGCTGGGGGCTCCGAGGAGCCGCTGTGACATCCCCCGGAGAGCCCCGCACCGCCTCTGGGCAGGCGGGAGGGCTGCGGGCGCCGGGGTCGGGAGTCGGCGCCGGACCCCTGGCGAGCCGGCCCCGCGACGCGCGGGAAGGGCGGCGGGGGCGCGGGTGGGTGTGCGGCGGGGCCTGGCGCCGGGGGGCGGCCGCGCTCGCTGGCCCCGGCTGGGCTCCGGCTCGGGCTCCGCGCCGCTCGTTCTGCGTCGCTCGCACTCCAGGTACCGGTGACTCACACAGACACTGGCTCCCGCCCCTCGCGCTCAGTCGCTCCCCCGCCTCGGCGCCGCCGCCGCCGCCGCCGCGCAGGCCAAACCCACCCGCGCGCCCGGACCCGAGAGGCAGGGAACGAGCACGTCGGGCACCGGGGAGGGAGGGCGCCGCGCGGGGAGGGGGGCGGCGAGACCGGGAGAGCCCCGCAGAGCGCCGCGGGCTGCGACTGGGAGGCCCGGGAGCGAGCCTGGTTCCGCAGCCGCCGCCGGGGGGCGGCCAGGTGGGCGGCGGCGGGGGAGGGAAGCGATGTGGGTGGGAGAAACGTGTGCGGGTGCTCAGACCCGCGCACTCCCTGCTCTTCCTCTTCTGTCCGCGGCCCCAGCCGGGTCACCCCACGCGCAGACCCGCGTTCCCGGTACCCAGAGGACGCGGGCTTGAGCCCGCCCTCCTCCTCCAGCCCCCGCACGGCGGGCAGCGCGCACCAACGCCCCACGCGGAGCCGGGTCCCCGGGCCGAGGCTGTCCAGCCGCGCGCAGCCACGCGCTGGGGCCCAGCAGCCGCGAGCCGGGCAGGGACCCTCCGCGGGGCGCAGCGCGTGGGGTCGCGGCCGCTCGCGGGGGCGTCTTCGGAGAAAAGCGGCCCCCGCGCGCCTGTGTGAGGTCGTCAGACCCTGGAGGAGGAAGCGACTTCTCTCACTGGCTCCCAGACCCTGCACTTTTTCTGTCTGTTCTTGGGGAATGGGTGGTCGTTTTAGGCCCCTGTCGAGCCTTTCTGGGTTAATAAACGGTCGTCATTCATTCCGCTGTGCGTGTGTGCGCACTGGTTGTTTTTACAGTTAAACACCACAGAATCTACGAAAAGTTCTTCACTTGCAGGAAGGGAAGCAATTACTAACCCATGGTCCTCACCAGTAAGTCCAGAAAATCAAGCTCAAGGCTGAGGTAGGATATCTGGTAGAAAACAGTTTTAAGTTGTTTTTTTTTTTTTTTAAGATTTTATTTATTTATTTGTCAGAGAGAGAGAGAGAGCAAACACAGGCAGACAGAGTGGTAGGCAGAGGCAGAGGGAGAAGCAGGCTCCCTGCTGAGCAAGGACCCCGATGTGGGACTCGATCCCAGGACGCTGGGATCATGACCCGAGCCGAAGGCAGCGGCTTAACCCACTGAGCCACCCAGGCGTCCCAAGTTTTAAGTTTTAATAAGATCTCGGGTTATTGGGCTCGCTTTATAAAAGGCAGCAAAATGGAGCTACGATGCCTGAGGTCAAGGCCCAGTCCTGCCATTTACAAGTCCCGTGACTTTATGCAACCGCTTAGCGTCTCTATGCCTCAGTTTTCTAATCTACGAAATGGGGATAACGTGGCACTACAGAAAGAGCTCCTCCTCTCCTACGGTGAGGATTAAAGGAGTCAGCAGTTCTGAAGTGCTTCAATCTGCCAGCCTCTTGGGGAACACTACATAAGTGTCAACTAGGATTATCATAGGTTGGGTACAACAAATAAACACATTCCGTTGCTAGCACACAGATAAAGACTCAGTAATGCCACACAGCAACTACTGTGACAAATATTTCTGTCATTCTTTTAAAGTCATAGCTGCAGCCTTTCATGAAAAAAAAGAAAAGTATTGATTTCTGAGCCTCTTTGGACGTCCGCACTGATGAAATCTCACTCGTGATGATGCTGTGCTGTTTGAGTTTTCCAAAGAGATAATTTCGTAAAAGAGATTCACCAGTGCAAGAGCCTTTGAACCTCTCATTGCCCTGCTCGCAAATCCGCCTCAAAGGCAAATAAAACAATAATTTGCTGTCAGAGAGGATCAGTTGTCATTTTAAAACACCTCGGAGCTCTTTAAAAATGCCTGAGACCATGGATAAATCTGGAGGATTTTATGCTAAGTGAAATAAGCCAGACAGTGAAAGACAAATACTTCATGGTATCACTTATATGTGGAATAAGAAAGAGAGAAAGAGAAAGAGAGAAGGAAAGAAAGAAAGAAGGAAGGAAAGAAAGAAAAAGAAAGAAAGAAAGAGTAACTTATAGAAACAGATTTTTTTTTTTTAAAGTGGTTGCCAGGGGCTTGGGAGTGGGGACAATAGCAGGAGATTGATAAAAGAATACAAACTTTGAGCTATAAAATGGATAAGCTCTGAGGCTCTAATATGTAACATGGTGACTACAGTTGAGAATACGTATTCTATAAATGAAATTTGCTAAGAGAGTAGAACTTAATTGTTCTCATCAAAAACAAGGTAAATATGAAAGATGATTTATGTGTTAACCCAACGGGGGGAACCCCTTCACAAGGTATATGTATATCAAATCATTACACTGTATGCCTTAAATATCTCACATTTGTATTGTCAATGATACCTCAATGAAGCTGAGGGGAGAAGAAAGGATCATAGGATATTTATTCTTAAAAAAAAAAAAAAAAGAAAAGAAATGCCAAAGGCACGCATATATGATCATCTGAAAGGCATAATCTTTTTAACATTTAGATTTTCATGACTATAAATCACAGAAATTAAATAATACATATTTATATAAAACATATATTTATAAAAAATTAAAATCCTATTCTCTTTTCCAAATGGTGTGCAAAAAATTCTGAGGAAGATTGATGGTGATCGGGACATTTATAGCTGATTTATCATCTTTCAACTATGAATTCTGTAATTTCTTGGCCAACCAGCACCTGCCATAATGAAGGACACATAGTAGGTACTGATTAAATGTTTGTTGGAAGAAAATATAAAAAAAACAAATGAATATATTAAAATTGGAATTAACTATGATGTTCTATTCTTTCAAAAGTAAACAAACAAATGCTTAGAGTTGTATTTTCCTCTCACATCTGCTTCTCTTAACTATTTTCATTTTCTGCATTAAGCCAGCTTCTAAGTTTCTTAGTGTCATTTTACTGATGTAAGAGGAATTTTAATACCATCTGTCTTAAAAGGACTTCTTTATTTCAAAATTCAAAGTACTATAAACAAGAGAATTGGCAGAAACCTGTCATCTGGCCCAGCCTTCCTCCTTCAAGCAGATGAATGATTTAATTATCCACTAGGGAGACCTTTTGCCCCTTTCATGTCTTTTTCACTTGACTGGTCAAGAAATCATTCCTTACGGTAAATATACCCCAATATCTCTACTTTAATTAAACCCTTTTCTGCTGGCTTGGACATCCACAGATATAAAGAACAACTGACCATCATGACCCTCATGAAAACATTTAGATACTTATAAAATTATATTTTTCTGTAACTAAACTTCCCAAATCTATTTATTTTTACCTGTGGGGCCCATTTTATACAGAACTTATTGAAGGCCAGATAATCAGCTTACTATTTAAATTAAATAAATTGAACTTCAAATAAAAGCTTTCATGATCAGTTATTATTACAGAAAGCCAAAAAGCACTTTGACAAACATTACCTTGGGCACAGATTATGACAGATTGTATTACTGGTTCACAACTTTTTGCTCCCTTCCATCCTGGCAATGTTTCCTATGGGCACAGTGTATTTCTCCACTGCAGTGACTCTGTACTTGACCATGTGACTTCCTTGGGCCAATGGAGCAGACGCTTTAAGGTACTTGTACAGTTCACCTCTGTTCTCCCATCCCTTGAGCTCTGGCACCCAGCCATGAGAAAAGCATATCCCAGGGAGTGGCTGCTTCATTGACTTTGCCCAAGAACGAAAAGACCCATCTAACCAGTAGAGCACAACTGAGTTCTGTCAACCCAGACATACCAAGCACAGCCACAGCAAGGCACAACCCTCACATAATGAGAGTGAAAAATAATTGTTGAGCCTTTGAAATTTCAAGGGTTTATTGTTACTGCAGCAAAAGCTGACTAATACACCAATGATGAGAATTGAAGAAAAGTGCTTTCAACTTCATCACAAACAAGGAACTAATTGGTTTATGTACAAGATTCAGTATGTGTTTTGTTTTATTTTGTTTACTTTCCTAAAAGGAAGGCATGCTTTTAAAAGTATAGTGGCTAATATAGTATAGCTCTTATTATTAACTAATTCACTATTCATTCTCTCATTATATGAAGCTTTATTATGTGTCTTCTCTTTGTCAGACATCATGTAAAATTGTATACATTTTTGCCAGTTGGCTCAAATTCATCATGGAGGCAAGTTTTCCCAGCCAACAACTTTGGTAAATAAAACTAAAGAAAGAGAATAAATTTTAGCTTCGTTTGATAGCTGTGCCTGAGCCTTAGCTTAATGAGACATTTCTCCAAAGATCTTACACACTTTAGAGAAATTATCTCATTTACCATTATGGTATTCCTGCAAGTCAGTGAGAAATAGAAAATAAAAACATTAAGCAAAATTCTAGATTCAGAAGCTGTTCTAGAAACAATTCCTTTCATTCATTCATTCAAGATACAATTATTGGTAGGCAGGTCTTAGGTACAAGGGGATGCAATGGGAAATAAGGCATAAAATCTCCTCATGATAAAATCTAGTGGGACAGATAAGCAAGCAATGAATTACAATGTGCTAAATGCTCTAAAATAAAGCTCTGCCCAGACATCATGGAAGAACACAGGAGGAACTTCTAATTCAGCTAGGAAGTCAGGAAATGCTACTAGAGGAAGTGGTCACTACACTTTCTCCAAGGAGTAGGAACTAGCTGGCACCCCTCTCCCAAGAATGCAAGGCCCCCTAGGGGAGGGTTTAGGGTGATTTCCCTTTCTTCTCCTGTTTGAGGAGCTATTCTGCTCTTACACACAATGCTAAAAGTATTATGTCACCTCAATGCCCTGTCCCAACGTAGCCCAACAAGAATTTCAAATACAGTGAAACCTTTCTTAATCGATGACACATCTTATCAAACAAGCCCCACCGAACCCTCAATTTACCAAAAGTGTTTGTCAATATATCAACTCATAATTGTAAGTTTGACCCAACACCTTAAGGACTTGCAAAGAGGAGAAAAAAGACAGGAGGAAGAGCAGCACCTCATGGGACAGAGCACCCTAGGATGATGGGTAAGACAGTTCCCTTGGTGGCAAAACGTAGCCCTCAAATAGGTCTTCATGCCCAGACCCAGAACCTATGACTATGTCACCTTCCATGGCAAAAGAGGCTTTGCCTATGTGATTAAGCTAAGGATCTTGAGATAGAGATGATCCTAGATTATCCCAGTGAGCCAATGTAATCACGGGGTCCTTCAGAAGAGGGAGGCAGGGGGGTCAGAGTCAGAAAAGGACATGTGACAACGGAAGCAGAGGTCAGATAGAGAGATTTGACGATGCTAACCTGCTGGCCTGGACAATGACCAAAGGGGCCACAAAGCCAAGAATGCAGGTAGTCTCTAAGAGGCCAGAAAATGCACAGAAACAAATTCTCACCCAAAACCTCCACAGGGAACACAGTCCGGCCAACATCTTGATTTTAGGACATTTGACCTGCAGAACTGAAAGATGATACGTGGATGTTGTTAAAAACACAATGATAACTTTGTGTTATTACAGCTGCAAGAAGAAACTAAGACACCATCTGTGTATGAATTGTGTTGTTAGGATCTCGGTTGAGTTCCAGAACTTCTAAAGGAAGCACTTGGCCATCAAACTGGCTATGATTCTTCACTAGCATTGTCTCCAAGGGAGAGATCCCAGAGCAAAGTGCTTAACAGTAGAACATACCTTCACTTTCTCTCCTAATAAAAGGACTTATTTTACTTGCAGTCTTCAGATAATTATCTCACTTCTCCACTTAATTTTTCATGTATATATACAAATATTACCGGCAGTTCACAAAGTTGCTGTATTTCTCTCCAAATCTCCCTGAACCTTCCTCTCCTTCTCTATAGAACTATGTAATGAGTGGCAGCCTCATCTCTGAAGCCAGGACCCTAGAAATCAACCTAGAGTCCTTCCTCTCTTCCTAATCAACCCTGTCCAGTTATCCAATCCCATTGACTTTATCTCAAAAAGAACTCATGAATCTGTCTCCATACCCACCATCACTGCCTTAGGTTAGCAACTTCCCATGTCCACCTTGGATCATTTTGGGACAACCCTCTAAGAAGTCTTATCAGCAGACAGGACACAGAAAGAGGGAGGACTTCACTCCCCCAGAGAGTTCCTGGAGGTGATATAGATAGGAAATCGTGGGACCCCACACCACATGAATTTAATAAAAAAAAATTAATTCATTCATGTAAAGCACCGGAACACAGTGTCTGGCATCCAGCAAGAACTTACTAAAATATGTGCTCAATCACTGAACGACTAGAAAAATAAGTAAATAAGCATGACCTCCTTGCTCTATTTTGAATACAAATCAAATAGGAGGGGACAAGTATGTGATAGTTATTATTACCTTTTTCATATGTCGCAAGACTGCTTTCTGAATGAATCATCTGCCAAACTTGATAAATATCAAGCTATAAAAATAAGACCTGCATTATATAAAACTCACAAAATATCAAAAGATACTATGGGGCATGGGTGGCAAGCTGAGGCAGAAGCAGGCTGTGGTAGCAAGGACAGCAGTGGGGGGTGGCACCAGGCCAGGGCTCACAGGATGCCCAATGCCTTGGGGATCCCAGACTGACATCCAGAGAGCACAGTGACCCCACTCCTGGAGCCTGGAGAGAGAGGGTTGAAGAAAATAGAGAGCAGCTGCCCACGCCTGCTGCCTCCCAACAGGTCAGTTCCTGCCTCAGTGCCTGGAGGCCTTGGTGAAAACCCTGCTTGCCAGAAATCTTAAAAAAAAAAAAAAAAGAAAAAGAAAGAAAGAAACTTTGCTTAAAATACCCACATGGGGAAAAAAATTATAATTTGTCTATAATAACCTGCCATGAACTAAATCATGTCATGGACCTTTGGAGGATAATTAGGTTTGGATGAGAACTTCAGGTTGAGGCATTCTTGATGGGATTAGTGCCCCTAGAAGAGAGGCACCAGAGCCTGTGTAAAGTTGGAAACTGGCCCTCATACCTGGAGGGTGAGGAAAAATGGAAGACAAAGGCAGACCACTCAGATGGTCCATGGCCATTTTAAACAAGGGAACTTACCCCATAGGTAAGCTTATCTTGCCCTTATCTTGGGCAGCTGCAAGATGAGTAGATCTTCACATCCTCCTGCCAGAATCTTAACTTTACAGAAGGGCCTCAGCAGAGTTCAGCCATGTATACAGTCAAGAACGACACATCACTCTCTCAAGACTACATCCTTGAAGTGGCTCCTAGCACAAGAAAGGTGAGGGAAATGTACTTTTAAGAACAGCAGAGGGCTTAAGGAGCCTCCCCCATATGTGTGCACACAACAAGAGGACAGCCATATGCAAGCCAAGAAGACACCCTTCACCATACTGGCACCCTGAGGTCAGACTCCCAGCCTCCAGAACTGTGAGAAATAAATTCCTACTGGTTAACCTGCCCAGGCATGGTATGCTGTGATGATAACCAGAGCTAACATGCTACCTCAAGGTGGCTTACAGTCAGTTGAGAACTAGATCAATGAAAACACACTTATTGCCCAACGATAATAATAATAGAAATAAAGACCATGTTTTTTATTCCTTGTAATAAGTTCTTACGCTTTTTACACCAAAGCTCTGACTCATTTGTTAGCATTAATTCTTAACTTCAGTGAAAGAGTAGATTTCTAACCTGCTTGGAAAGATTTGCAATTATGTTCAGTGACAAATTAAAAGATCATCCTCTTCTTATACACATAGAAACAAATAAAAATTTAACCTTTTTCAAAATAATATTAACAGTCAAAAAAGGGTTGTTTTAAGTATTAAAAAAAACTAGGGTTAGATTGTGTGGACCTAACAGAATATAATAATATATAATAATATACCTATAATATACCTGAAAATCAAAACTAGTTTAGGGGGGAAAAAGACGTCAACTCTAAAATGTATCCAAAATGAAGGTAACATTTCCTTTAGACTCTAGTTACAAGAAACAGAGTCACTTCACTATGAATTAGCCATTATCACTAAAGACTGATAATAATGTTCCCTTTATACAGAAATCCAGGAAAAGTTGAACAACCCAGCTCCAAAAATGATGGAATTTTTGTGAAGCCATGAGAAAGAAAGAAGGAAAAAAGGAAAGAAAGAAAGATCAGATCTATAATAGAATTAATTTAATAATCTTTATTTTAGTGACCTATTGCTATGGTCTGAATGTTTAGATCTCCCCCAAAATTCATGTATTGAAATCCTGCCACCCCAAGGTGATGACATTAAGAGGAAGGGCCTTGGGGAGATGATTGGGCTATGAGGGTGGACCCCTCGTGAATGTGATTAGTGCCCTTATAAGAAAGACCTCAGAAAGCTCCCCTGCCCCTGCCACCATGTGAAGACACAGTGAGAAGATGCCATCTATGAACCAGAAAGAGGGCCCTCCCAGACATTGAATCTGCTGGTGCCTCCGTTTTAGACTCTCCACCCTCCAGGATTTTTAGAAATGAATTTCTGTTATTTTTGCGCTCTCTAGTCTACCGGTCACTGGTTTCTGGGACAGCAGCCTGAGTGCACAGACACCTGTTACTAGGGTAACTCAGCTGATCTCCACACAGCTGCTTCTCTCTGTCACTACTCACTTATTCTCACCCCCATTTGTCTATCTCCCATGCTTCTCCATAGACAGGTTTCC
The DNA here is from genome assembly GCA_003697995.1 of Taxidea taxus jeffersonii. Classification (NCBI taxonomy): domain Eukaryota; kingdom Metazoa; phylum Chordata; class Mammalia; order Carnivora; family Mustelidae; genus Taxidea; species Taxidea taxus. Next base: position 17,867 of record ML104937.1, on the reverse strand, counting down.
CTATTCATAGATCTTGTTTACTTGTAACTTCTTCATTATAAATTTGGCTGGCCATCGCCCCACGTGCTCCTCTTAGTATCTTTTTCCATCTTCACCTCCCAGAAATAACAGTCTCATTCTTTTTTCCTATTTCCAGGTCAGAAAAACATGCTGATCAGCCCAGTTCCTCTTTTCAGATCTCTGGGTCACTGGTGCACTTCTTCATTGTCCTGATGTCAGGTCTAAGCAGCTCTAGAGGAAATAAGGAGGGAACAGAGACAGCATCACAGGTACAGGGACCCACCTTTCCAAAGAGCATGTGGCCATACAGGCATTTGATGGCCTGACCCATCAAGAACATTAAGGGAAGCTTGGGTGCCTGGGTGGCCCAGTCAATTAAGCATCTACCTTCAGCTCAGGTCCTGATCCCAGGGCCCTGGGATCCAGTCCTGCAGTGGGCTCCCTGCTCATTGCAGAGTGCGCTTCTCCCTCTGCCTCTGCCTCTCTTCCCTGTTCATGCTCTCTCTCTTTAAATGAATAAATAAATAAAATCTTAAAAAAGAAAAAGAATATTAAGGGAAGCTCAAGAACAAAAATGAAGGAAAGTCTAGGCTTACCTTTTTTTTTAAGATTTATTTATTTATTTGAGAGAGAGAGAGCGCGTGTGTGGGCAAGCATGCATGCAAGCAGGAGGAGGTGCAGAGGGAGAGAATTTCAAACAGACTGCCCACTAACTCTGGAGCCCAGTGTGGGCTGGATCTGCTGACCCTGAGGCCACAACCCCAGCCAAAATTAAGAGTCTGAGACTCAAACAACTGAGCCACCCAAGTGCCCCTTGACTCACTTTTTAAATCCGAATATCATCATAGACCAAAATCTGACCACAGATAAGATGTAGCTGTGGGAGTTTTTTTCTCTTTTAAATTAAATTTAAATTAAAACAGAAGGATACATATATTCTTGTCTTTAAGATATGGTATTCTCATTTCCAAGAAACAAAAGTAGCTAAGAACAAGGACATCACAATGACCTTAAAGAAAGCTCTGAGCTCTTAGCAATTGGAAAACAGCGCATTCCAAGCAACCATGCAAAGATCTGCATATGTATTGCCCAACAGAAAATTAGTGAGAGTCGCAAACTGGAGCCGCGTGTATAATCTCACACTTTCCAGGAGCTACATTTTCAAAAGTAATAAGGAAGAAGTGGAAGATATTTGAGTAATATATTTTACTTAGCCTAATTTATCTAAAATATTATTATAGCATTATAATGATAAACATATGATCATATTTATAATTATACGTATTTATAAATGAATGTTTCAATTAATATAATTATTAAATCATATAAAATTAATATTAAAATTGTAAATATTTGTGCTCATTATAATTTGGATGGATTTGAGAGATAATCTTATGATAATAAATATTACACATATAATATTATTATATTATTATCCTAAACTGCTGATCCACTCATCTCCGGTCAGAACAGGGTGTGGGCAGCCTGGGAAAGGCAGTGATGCAGGTGAATGAGTCACCACAGAGCAAGCTGAGAAGGGGACAGAAGATGGGGAACGACTAAATAAAATGCAGAAGAAAAGGAGTGAAAGGAGAGATGGAGGAGGCCAGGGTATCGTCCACAGGGAAAGAGGGAATTTGACCCGTGACAGAAAGGGCACTGTGGTGTGCAGAAGGGAGCTGGGGTGTGCAGAGAGCCAGGAACCCCTGAGCATGTGCAACAGGGAACACCGTGGGGAACAAAAGCCAAGGGCCCCAGAAACTCAGGGAGGCGAGCCTCTGTCATTGCTGAAGTCAGCCAGGCCCACAAATGCAGTTCATAAAAATCAAGAGTCTGGGAAAGTCAGCAGAGCAGCGCCAAGGATAAACACCACTTGCGTAGTTGACCAAAGTAGAATATGTTTCACTTTTTTTTAATATTTTATTTATTTATTTGACAGACAGAGATCATAAGTAGTCAGAGAGGCAGGCAGAGAGAGAGGAGGAAGCAGGCTCCCCGCTGAGCAGAGAGCCTGATGTGGGGCTCGATCCCAGGACCCTGAGATCATGACCTGAGCTGAAGGCAGGGGCTTTAACCCACTGAGCCACCCAGGCGCCCCAGCTGTTTGACTTTATATCCACAAATTGATACAGTTGCTTAATCTACTTGAGTTCCTGGTAATGAGCTCCATGGGAAGGCCTCCCTTAAGGAGAAAATAATTGCTGAGCAGGTTTTTCATGAGTGAAGACAAGGCTCACCCTAATGAAAACGGCGTCGGTCATTCAAGTGACCAGTAGTTTTCTTTTTTGTTTTTGTTTTTGTTTTTCACTTTTCCTTGGCCATAATTATCATTTTTCAGTGGGCTGTGGGTTCAAAGTCATCAGAAGATGTTTCCCTGTTTCAAATGCTGAGGAAAAAAAAAAAAAATGTCCTGTGGCCAGACTGCCTCAGGGACAGCCCAAGCTAATGCACTGGCTTCTCCCTCGTCTCCCCCTCAAGGGGGCTGACATCTCACCAAAAGCCCAGGAAGGTGGTTTTCCCTCCTGCACCATGACTCACCAGACAAGCAAGTGTGGCGTCCGCTCCTCACCAGTTCACAAACCCGCTTGGTACAAACCGTGCCGTCATTAGCCGTCGGTACCAGAGCAAGTGGGTGTTCTTCAGCGTGACTAATAGACATGAAATGAAATGAATAGAACGGGCCACGTGGAGACAGATGGAGAAAAGAGCCTTCATTCAATAAAAGAGAAACC
>ML104937.1:0-10135 GCA_003697995.1 Taxidea taxus jeffersonii | reverse complement strand
GCTTGGGCTTGCTCTCTCTCAGAGTCAAATAAATCAATAAAATCTTAAAAAAAAAAAAAAAAGAAATGGTTATATATATATGGAATCATTATATACACATATATACATATGTGTATATATGTACATTTATATATACCTATAAATCATATGTATGTATACATATTATGTGTGTTCAAATTATATGTATATATACATATTTATACATATAAATTATAAAACACATATAAATATATATGTACATTTATATATATATAAATACATGTGTATATATATGTATATATATATACTCAAAGGTCTGAAAAGATCTTTATCAAGGTGTTGATGATGGGTTTTTTTTGTTGTTTTTTTTGTTTTTTGATGATGGTTTTTACTAAATGGTAAGATTTTTTTCTTCCCTGTTTCTCTATCTCACACACATACTCATCCTTGATATATTTTCTAATTCTTCTATATACACATATTATGTAGCATTTTTGTTAATAAAATAAGCACAATCCAAATTGTATCAGCACCTATACCTAACACATAGAAGGTATTTAATAAATATTTTAGTAAGCACTTAGTAAATGTAATGAACACCTAATTCTGTTGGAAAATTGCAGTAGGCAGCATTTATTAAAAGCTTACTATGTACCAGATGCTGTACTAAAAGTTTAATATGGAGCACCTGGATGGCTCAGTTGATTAAGCATCTGCCGTCATTTCAGGTCACTATCCCAGGGTCCTGGGATCAAGCCCTACATGAGCAGGGAGCCTACTTCTCCCTCTCCCTCCGCACCAACACCCCCACCCCGCCCCACTCATGCTCTCTCTGACTTTGCTGTCTCTCTCTCTCTCTCTCTCAAATAAATAAATCTTTAAAAAATAAAAATAAAAGTTTAATATATAAATACACTCTCATTTAAGCCTTACAACAATATTATTAGATTGATACTATTATTCTGCCCTTTTTAAAATGATGATTAAGACAGAGTTGTTTGGTGTGGTTCGTTTTTTTTTTTAAGATTTTATTTATTTGAGAGAGCCAGAGAGCGGGAGCAAGGAGAGGGAGAAGAAGACTCCCTGCTGAGCCAGGGTGGCCGATGCAGGACTCAATCCCAAGACCCTGGGCTCATGACCTGAGCTGAAGGCAGATATTAACCAACTAAGCCCCTGAGGTGTCCCAAGACAGAGAGGGTTAAAAAAGAAAGTTCCAGAACACTAGGCGGTCTGATTGTAGCCCTTGCTCTTAATCACCCCACTAGAGAGTGGTTTTGATTATAAACTCAAGTAAAATTTGTCATATAGTAGATCGATATCTACCATATCTGTAACTATTTTCTATCCATTGCCTTTGTTTATAGTTCCTTTCTTTCTTTTTTCTTTTTTTTTAAGTAGGCTCCACACCCAGTGCAGGGCTCAAACTCACAACCCTGCGACCAAGACCTGAGATCAAGAGTCAGACCCTCCACCACTGAGCCACCCAGACTCCCCATCTTTTTTCTCCTTCCACTCTGTTCTGCCTTGTCTTTTGAGCATTTTACAGGATTCCGTTTTTTTCTTCCTCTCTTCGCATATCAGTTACACTTTTTTTTTCCTAACTTTTTTTAGCAGTTGCCCTGGAGTTTGCAACATGCATTACAACTAATCCAATCCCTCTTTCAAATAATATTATAACATTTCGCAGACAGTGCAACAACTTAAAACAGAGTATTCCCAGTTTTTCACTCCTGTCCCTTATAACATAGCTGTCATTCATTTTACTTATCCATAAGCAACACTCACTAAATGCATCACTATTATTGTTTCAAACCAACTGTTTTCTGTTTAGATCAATTAATAATAAAAAATAAATATTTTATTTTACCTTCATTTATTCCTTCTCTAACACCTTTTTTTTTTTAATTTGACAGAGAGCGAGAGAGATCACAAGTAGGCAGAGAGGCAGGCAGAGAGGGGGGTGGGGAAGCAGGCTCCCGGCTGATCCCAGGACCCTGAGATCATGACCCAAGCCGGAGGCAGAGGCTTAACCCACTGAGCCACCCAGATGCCCCTCTAACACCTTTTTTACATAGATCTGAGTTTCTGATGTATATGATTTTCCTTCTCTCTGAAAATCTTTTTTTAATAATTCTTGCAAGGCAAGTTCCTTGGCAACAATTGCCTCCATTTCTGATTGTCTGAGAAAGTCTTGATTTCTCCTTCATTTTTGAAGGACAATTTCACCGGATACAGAATCTTACGTCTGTAATATTTTTTTCTTTCAACAGTTTAAATATTTCACTCCACTCTCTTCTTTCTTGCATGGTTTCTGAAGAGAAATCCAATGCAGTTCTTTTCTTTGATCTTCTGTAGGTAAGGGGTTTCTGTTCTCTTGTTTCTTCCAAGATTTCTCTTTGTGAGGGTGCCTGGGTGGCTCAGTCTGTTAAGTGTCTGCCTTCAACTTGGGTCATGATCCCAGGATCCTGGGACCAAACCCATCCCAGAGTCGAGCTCCTTGCTCAAGGAGCCTGCTTCTCACTCTCCCTCTGCAGCTCCCCCTGCTTCTGCTCTCCCTGTCAAATACATAAATAAAATCTTAAAAAAAAAAAAAAAAGATTTCTCTTTGTCTTTGATATTCTGCAGTTTGGATAGAATATGTCTAGGTGTGTTTTGTTTTGTTTTTGGTATTTATCTTACTTGATAGTTTATGAGCTTCCTGGATCTGTGTCTGACATTCATTTGGGGAAATTCTCAGGTGTTGTGTCAAATATTGCTTCTGTTTCTTTCTCTTCTTCTCCAGCTGGTATTCCCATTACAGATGTTAGATGTTCTGTAGCTGTCCCAGACTTCATAGATTTTTTTTTTTTTTTGGTCCTTTTTTCCTCTTTGAATTTCAGTTTTAGAAGACTCTATTGTCATTTCTTCAAGCTCACTGATTCTTTCTTTAGCTTCTTTCTTGACCAGCCCATCAAAGACATTCTTCAGGGGCGCCTGGGTGGCTCAGTGGGTTAAAGCCTCTGCCTTTGACTCAGGTCATGTTCCCAGGGTCCTGCGATCGAGCCCCACATGGGTCTCTCTGCTCAGCAGGGAGCTTGCTTCCCTCCCTCTCTCTCTGCCTGCCTCTCTGCCTACTTACGATCGCTGTCTGTCAGATAAATAAATAAAATCTTAAAATAAAATAAAAGACATTCTTCATTTCTGTTACAGTGGTTTTTATTTCTAGACCTTCCTTTTGATTCAATCTTAGAGTTTTCCTCTCTCCACTCATATTACCTATTTGTTTTTGTGTGTTTTCTACTTTTTCCATTAAAGCCTCAGCATATTTAGAAGGGTTTTTCTAACGTGGCCATTCTTTATCATTCTGCTCCTCTGCTCAGAGTGGTTTCCCTGCCACAGGTCCCACCTATGGCTGATACAAAATCACAGCTGGAATCAAGTTACCCTTGTGGAATTTTTCAACATCTCAGACATCATCCCAGAACTGAGGTCTTTTGAATAAAAAGGCTGTTTTGCTTTAGGGCAAAAAGAAGCCATGTCCTCCACAGAATTATAAAGTCTTTGACTGTTGGTATAGTATGGATAATTCATCTTGGTGGCTCAGTGCAAAGCTTGGCCTATTCTGGGCACCCAGTACTTGATATCAATTGACCAAAAAGGCAACAAAAGATCCTGGATCCTGTACCCTCTCTGACTGGTTAATAAGAATCTGGAAAGCAGGATCATCCAAAGCTAAGTTGAAGTACAGATGATCCATTTATTAATAATTAGAAGTGGATTATACAATGTAAGTAATCTCTTAATGTAATTTGGGTGTCATAATCTGCTTATATCAAACACCTAAAAGATCATTAAGAACAGATTCATTAAAAATAGAAGATCTAAGGGTCAGAACAGTTACTGATACTGAAACACATTCATAAAACATAGAATAACTACTTTTACTCTATAAGCAGAATTATAGAATATGATATAGAATAAAAACAAAAATGCTAATGTAATCAGCAAGTAAATAAAACCAGGTAATAGATGTGTCCTTTCTATTAACCAGATATATTTTAGCATTGGAGGAAAGTGATAGTACCTGAATACTTCCAAATTACCTCGGAATTCAACTTTCCCCTCTCTCTGAGGACTGAGAGTAGGTTATTTTCAGAAAAGAATGGGGCACTGCTCACAGATCATTTTTTTCATTTGTAAATATTTCCCCCTTTATAATTGATAATGCTTTTAAGAGTTCTCTGCTGATGGAGAAAACCTTAAATCTACTTAGAAGAGACAGAGGCAGGGATGCCTGGGTGGCTCAGTCAGTTAAACATTGGGCTCTTGGGGGACGCCTGGGTGGCTCAGTTGGTTAAGCAGCTGCCTTCGGCTCAAGTCATGATCCCAGCATCCTGGGATCGAGTCCCACATCGGGCTCCTTGCTTGGCAGGGAGCCTGCTTCTCCCTCTGCCTCTGCCTGCCACTCTGTCTGCCTGTGCTCACTCTCTCTCTGACAAATTAAAAAAAAAAAAAAAAAAAAAAACATTGGGCTCTTGGTTCCTGCTCGGTCATGACCTCAGGGTTGTGGGATCAAGCCCCATGTCGGGCTCTGCACGCAGCACAGAGTCTGCTTCAGGTTCTCTCTCCCTTTCCATCCCACACACTCTCTCACATACACAAATAAATAAATATCTTTTTTTAAAAAGAAGGAGAAAAATAGAGAGATGCAGTCTTGAAGATCTTTATTTACCTGAGAGAGAGAAATAGAACATAAGTACGAGGAGGGGCAGAAGGAGAGGGAGTGAGAAACTCAAGCAGACTCCACACTGAGTGTGGAGCCTAGGGTGGGGCTTGATCCCAGGACACTGAGATGGTGAGCTGAGCTGAAATCAAGAGCCAGCCACTTAACTGACTGAACCACCCAGGTGTCCCTAGAGAGAATAAATATATTCAGTGTTTAGTGTTCCACTAAAGTATTCTTACTCAGTTTGCCAATTTGTGACCCCCAGTATTCCTAAATCTGGCCTAACATCAACTAACATTTCTCAGATGCCTATGATATGTCAGGCATTTCACATATACTGGCTAATTTACTCATCAAAAGAACACTAGTCATATTGCAATTAAACCCATTTCATTGATGAGGAAAATGAGGCACATGGACAGTAAATAAATTAAGCAAGACCTTGGACTTCAACCCAGGCTGCTTGACTTTGGAGTTGGAATTCCTCCCCACTGTTCAGTATTAGAAAGAGCTGAAACTTCTGTATTGCCACTGGATTCCAGGTTAGGAACGCAGAACCCACATTTTCCCCATCAATGAAAGCTCTTATCTATGGAATATCCTATTCTGTTGCCAGCACAACACCTGAGTTTTGTGGTCGGAACTTTTGTTGTTATTTTGCATATGTCAGAGAGGCCGGTTCCATGAGAAAAGTATGAACCCAGCCTCTGTGACTGGCTTCTGGAATCTCATTATGTAATCATTTGGGCACACGCCCAAAGCCTTTGACAATAGGTACATTTTTAAAATATTATTATTTTTAGCTGAAGGCATTCTATACAGTGAGTCATTCTTATCAAAAAACAAATCCCATCAACCTCAAGATCATTTTCTCAGCCCCTCCCTTTGTAGGACTGACATGCTTTCCCACAGAACATTTGGTGACAGGAAGCTTCCCCAACTGGTAAAACTGGAAATTGCACAGGAGGCCTTGAAAGAAGAACAGTAAAAGGTCTGTACAGCCAAGTCTTTAGAATCTCACTTTTACAGGCTTAGCAGGAGCAACATGGGGAAGAAGGCTATTGATTACTCTTCACAAAGGGTTTCAAGGATTTTGTTTCTTTAATGATTTATGCAGTAGAGGGTGTCTTGGGGGTAACTCATCATTCCTGCATTCTTAACAAAACTACCTCTGAGTAGGTGGGTTCTTCTGGGCAATGAAATTTCTAGGCACTTCGTGATTCCTCAATGCAACAAATGTGTATTTTTTAAAATACCAGTCGTAGTGATAAGCATAGAAATAAAAGGTTATAGGACAAATTTCCTGACCTCAAGATGCTCACAGTCTAAAAGCAATAAAATAAGGGGCTCCTGGGTGCCTCACTCGGTTAAGCGTCTACCTTCCACTCAGGTCATGATCCCAGAGTCCTAGGATGGAGTCCCGCATCGTGGGGCTCCCTGCTCAGCGGGGAACCCGCTTCTCCCTCTCCCTCTTCCTCTGCACCTCCCTTCGCTGGTGCTCTCACTCTGGCTCACTCTCCATCCCTCAAATAAATAAAATCTTTTTATGACATGCTATTAGAGCCCCCTAGAGGCACACCGTACTCCAGGGGTGGAAGATCGCCAAGACTGACTCAGAGCTGAGCAGTTCAAAGACAAGAAGTTTGCTAGGCAGTCAAGAGGGGGTGGAGTGTTCCAGACAGAAGGAAGAGAATGCCCAAAAGCTCTGGGGAGGTGTCCATGATCTCAGGAGGCAGCAAGCCAGCCACCAAGATGGCATGGAAGGGTGAACTGGGAAAGAGGAACCCGACCAGAAATATGAGGGATACAAGAGGTCAGCACCTGGAGACCTGGAACCTGCAGAAGTCTAGGAATTCAAGGATGTCTGAGATCTGAAGAAACACAGCCAGTGGAGGGAAGCAGACAGAACGCTGATTACTGAGGACTGCGAGGAATTCAGAGAGCCAGGGCCAAAAACCTGAGACAGCCACAGACCAACAAGGGCACATGCAGGGTATGTGGGGAAAGCTTTAGTACCTGTGCGGGCCTCATCCCCCTCCAGCAGTCCCCCAGCCCCCAACATACAATCCAAGTTTGAAGAAGGGTTGAGCTTGCTGTGCAAACACTGTTTCCAGCCAAGTCCTACAGAGCTCTTTCCAACCAGATGGCTTTCCAAAGCCCTTCTCTATAGAAATTCTAGAGCAACCACTGAGCACCAGAATAACAAAAGGAGAAGAGATGTAGATTCCACAACCGAAGTCTGAGTAATAATTGGTAATAATTATAGCTAATATTGATTGAAGGCTTATTCAAGTATGGCATCAAAAATTCCCCCTGCAAGAAGATATTTGCAAACGACATATCAGATAAAGGGCTAGTATCCAAAATCTATAAAGAGCTTAGCAAACTCAACACCCAAAGAACAAATAATCCAATCAAGAAATGGGCAGAGGACATGAACAGACATTTCTGCAAAGAAGACATCCAGATGGCCAACAGACACATGAAAAAGTGCTCCACATCACTGGGCATCAGGGAAATACAAATCAAAACCACAATGAGATACCACCTCACACCAGTCAGAATGGCTAAAATGAACAAGTCAGGAAATGACAGATGCTGGCGAGGATGTGGAGAAAGGGGAACCCTCCTACACTGTTGGTGGGAATGCAAGCTGGTGCAACCACTCTGGAAAACAGCATGGAGGTTCCTCAAAAAATTGAAAATAGAGCTACCTTATGACCCAGCAATTGCACTACTGGGTATTTACCCTAAAGATACAAACGTAGTGATCCAAAGGGGCACGTGTACCCGAATGTTTATAGCAGCAATGTCCACAATAGCCAAGTTATGGAAAGAACCTAGATGTCCATCAACAGATGAATGGATAAAGAAGAGGTGGTATATATATACAATGGAATACTATGCAGCCATCAAAAGAAATGAAATCTTACCATTTGCGACAAAATGGATGGAACTAGAGGGTATAATGCTTAGTGAAATAAGTCAATCGGAGAAAGACAACTACCATATGATCTCCCTGATATGAGGAAGTGGAGGTGCAACGGGGGCGGGGGTTAAGGGGGTAGGAAAAGAATAAATGAAACAAGATGGGATTGGGAGGGAGACAAACCAAACGAGACTCTTAGTGTCATAAAACAAACTGAGGAGGGCGGAGGGGGTGTCTGGAGAGGGTGGTGGGGTTACATTATATGTTGGTAAAAAAAAAATTTTTTTTTTTAATTCCCCCTGCATTATGCCCTGAAATCTTTATGGGATTCCGTAAGGAACTTGGTGTGGGCTATCACTTAGACTATAGCACTGTTTATTTGTTGTCCTAGAGATTTCTTTAGCACGAAAATTAACTGCTGTTAAAATTTAGCAGGTTTTTACATGCATATTTCTCTTAAGTGTTAGATTCAAAGATAAAATGACAAGCCATTCTATTTCTCCCCTTTGAAGAAGTAAGCTTCTCAAAATGAAAATGTACTTTTAAATATTTAAATTTGTCAAAGTTACATGAAATACTGTCCAATCTAGCAAACTTTTTTTTACAGAAATTAAGTTATTGAAGCAAGTTAACATTGATGCCAAAAGCAAGGCATGTAACTATTTTTGCAACAAATTATCAAATCACACATTTTTATTTTCTAATTACTGATTTGCAAGTAATTTTTATTATTTTATTGTTTTTATTATTTCATATTCAATAACTTGTATAGCATTACAAAAATGATTATTAGAGAAATTCTATTCTTATTAGAGAATTAAAGTATACTACCTAAAATGTTGCTTACCAAAGGGAAGGGCACCTTTCTCTAAGCCTCACAGAACCATTCCCTGAGCCAACAGCCCAGGGAAAGCAGGCAAGAATAGAGGGAAAAAAGCAAATCCTATGCCCATGTTTTGAGGCCGCAGCAAGTCTCTCTCCAGAGATCCACACCTGATTCAGTTACACAAGCACATCTATGCCCGATTCAGTTGTACAAGCCAATATGTTTCTTCTTTGCATTCGCTACTTTGGTTCGAGTTTTCAGTCCTCGACTCTCAAAAGACTCCTCCTGATCGTTACAGAGCATCATCGTCATACCTGCAAGAGTCACTTCGGGAAATCAGATGGAAAGCTAATGACATCGTCCAAGAAAAAATATAGGGTTGATCTGCCTAAGGCACCACAGTGGGGATGAACTCCATAGGTGTTCAGCAGTTACACTGGGTAAACGGGACCTGGATAGATAGAATGGATGGAGCATAAGCAAGGAGGGAAAGGGAGGCATCTAAACTGGCTTGCATCTCTTTCTCTTTTTTTTTAAGATTTTTTTTTTTTTATTCGACAGAGATCACAAGTAGGCAGAGAGGCAGGCAGAGAGGTGGGGGGGAAGCAGGCTCCCCGCAGTGCAGAGAGCCCGATGTGGGGCTCGATCCCAGGACCCTGAGATCATGACCTGAGCGGAAGGCAGAGGCTTAACCCACTGAGCCACCCACTAGCCCCACAGGCTTGCATTTCTAAGCACCTTTTAGAATATCACAAATTACTGATAGAATTAAAAATCTCTTGCAAAGGTCTGGCTCGCTATCTTATCTCCTATCAAGATTATTACCAAGTAACTCCAGTCACCCTGGATTGTAAGATATACAGCCATCTTTATGAAAGGAAGCTCTTCAAATTTTGGGAGAGACATCACTCAGCGAGATTAAACCACAAGGAAGAAAAGCAGGCGATAATAAACGAGGAAATACACCTGGCTCAACTTGAGTGACAGCCGTAAAATTAACTCTACTTAGGAGGTTTTCTAAAAACATAAATCTCCAAGTTGTCAGGGTGACACTCAGCCTAACAATCACAACATACCCAAATATACAATATATTCGAGTAATTAAATCAGCTATCTGTCACTGGGAAGACTTTTATTCCCTCTGATTAGATTCCCTCCGTGAACCTGCCAGGCCACCTCATCCATGAGACAGGGGCTTTCAGTGACTAGCTAAAGACTGGATGTCAGCTATTTAATTGGAGAAGTGGAATTCCAAGAGTTGAAAAACAAATGCGTCTTCTCTGTCTTTACATCACAGAGCACCCGTCCCTCCCACTAGCCCTAGAGTTTACAATATCCATGTTATTAGTCTATTAGCTCTAAGTAAATCAACATCACCGAAATATGCTATCAGCAAATGGAAATACCGGTGGTCTATGGTATCGACCACAAGGATTCTGCGAAAACCTTTTTTAAATTGATTTCACAAGGGCTATAGCCACACCGCCCAAATGAAAGCCATCAGTTGAAGTTCTACCTAGATAAAACCCTGCAAAGAGTATTTTGTTTGCTTCCTGGACTTTCGCACTATTAATGCTGGTGATAGCTCTCTATTTTTGGATCTCTCTACTCTATTGGCTTCAAGGACACGGCTTGGCTTCTCTCCTCTACCAGGCCTCTTTTCAACAACTGATTTGAGAATGATTTTTTTTTTTTT
>RCUC01143338.1:0-42469 GCA_003697995.1 Taxidea taxus jeffersonii | reverse complement strand
AAAAAAAAAGGAAAAAGAAAAACACTTAACACTTAGATAACACACTTGTTACGCAAGGACAGAAACTCTGACTTATGTCACTCTGGTCAAGTTGGAGTTACTCTAGGGAAAGGATTTTGTTTTGATCATTCGTAGCTGCTACCTCTGCAGTATGTTATTTTTCACAACTTTCAGGAACTTAAGAGGTTGAGGAATGAACAAAAGAAGAAGGAAACTAACTTCATTCATCTAACAATTTATTTCTAGAATCTCCTAGTTCAGGAACTGTGCTAGAAACTTGATTTATATTATTTGTCCACACAGCAACTAAGCTGGGTTTTACTATATGCATTTTTAGGATGGGAACTCAAGCCTTAAGATGGTTATGCAACGGTTTCTAGACTGTATATTTAGAAAATGGCGGAACTAAAATTTGAACCCAAGTCTGTCTGTCTCAAAAGCCAATGCTTTTTGTACTTTACCAAATTCCTTCATGCATACAAACAAAACCCATAAATGTAAATTACTTACTCTATATTGATAAACAATATAGACCGTCATACAAACCAATTACCTAAAATTGCATTACTGAATATTGTTATATAACTGGCAACTATAGTCTGAGGCACTCAATAAAATGACAAATTTATTAAAGGCTTTGGCCCTGCTGAGGCTGTCTCTGCCACCTCATATAAATAACAGTTTGCAATGAAATCTCTAACAGCTTGGAGGTAAAAAGTCTTCATTTACAGATGCCAGGGTTACTACAGGAGCTAAATTGAGGCACATATTTCCAAAAGGTAGATATAGCTTTACCCTCTGTCCTCTAAGACAGAAACTAACTAGATTCTTCACCCTCCCTTATGTTCCGGAAGACCATGTGGTAGTGGCACACTTACTTAAATGACACACTTTTCCCTCCAAAATAACTTCCAACTGAAAAGAGCCTGCATTGGCATTTTCTAGGATCAATTCTAGCTTAGTTGTTCTACTCGGAAGTAAATACAGGATGCATCAATTTTACTTGTTTTCATAAACAAACCCTTCTATAAACACCAAAATGATGCTAAGAAAGTCTTGGATGTTCTAGTCATCTTCTGATGCAGCTAGCCAAAGACTCAGATGAGGCACAGGTTCCAGGGAAAGGCTCCTGGAGAAGCATACAATGTTGGATTTGAAGGAGACAGAGAATATCTTCAATACTTTGATATTTCATATGAGGAAACCAAGGCTTAGAGAGGTTAATTGCCTTGCCCTAGATTGTTGATATTTATGTGGCATAGTTAGTCTTCAGATTCTTTCTACTACATCAGGTGGCATGAGAGAGCTCAGGAGAGGATAAAGCCCAAACTGCAAAAGCCCAAACTGCAAAAACCCAAAAGGAAAAGTTGGCCAGAGCCAGTTTAGTGAATATAGCTGATCTGATTGACATCTGGTTCCACAGAAGGAAAAATTATTTCCATTAATAGTCCAAAGGAGTTTAATAGTTCACATAAATTTTTTGCTTTTTAATTTACTTTCATCTGTACATAGTTCGCATTTTATTTTCACTCTCCTTTTGTTTGTTTTTTAATAAACTTGGTAGTTTTTTCTGATCCAGGGTTTGCAGCCACATCTCTCAAGGATGTGCATTCAGTATTTGGTTTCCCTTCTTAGAGAAGGGGTGCAGAAAGAAAATCAATCCCCTCAGACTAAAATTGTGTCTCCTACCCCAATAAAAACCCCAATTGATGATTTTAAAAATATGACAAATTAATCTAATGTAAAGAATACAATGTATGCTGAATCTATGCAAAATTTTAAAAATAAGTAAATGAAGAAAATTATATCAAATAGCATATATTTTTCAAAAATGTTTTGGGATTGAAATGGACTAACTCAAGCATTTGTCTATTATGTGTTCTCCAGGTTCATTTTCCATTTCTATCTTAAATAAACATTCTGTATAATTGAAAATCATTTTCAATTTAAATGGATATATTCATCTTTCTTAAAAAGAATTTTAAAAATCTTCATTTCTACATATATGTTCATCTTGCATGCTCCTTTCCAATTGTTTCACATTTTTCCAAAATTCATTCCATGTATCCCATTTCTACTTCCATATATATGTTCATTCCCATGCCTTGTCTGAATCTGAAAGACCAACATTTTCAAATAGCTACATCCTATCCAAATGTTAGTGAGCACAAAAAAAGATTACTTTTTTTCTACAGCCTTTCTCAAACTCTTTAACCGTAGAAACCTCTGTCCTTCAACATCAGTAGTACTTACCATTTCTATCATTTAATTGACACTTAGGAAATTCTACCTGAATTCAATAGACACAGGGAACATATCCTATAGCATATACTTTGGCCTTTGACATCATTGTCAGCATCTCGGAGAGCATCAATATGGCTATTACCTTTGGGTTTAACAGTGATATGAGACATCAACACAGTAAAGTAGAATCAGAGAAAAGAAAGATAGTAAATTATATATATGCATATATATATATATATACTTCATATATATATATATATATATATATATACATTTTGTAAACAAGGATTCTGTTTGTAAGAGGAAAAAAATGTGTCTCCAGGCCAGAAATCTGATTATCATTCTAGACCCCTCCAACATTAATATCACTTTGTGATTAATCAATTTTGTTTAATATTCCTCAAATCTAAATCCAAAACTCTTGTCCCACTGGTAACTAAGTTACTCATTTAATCGGTCAAAAATATTTATTAGAGCTCCTGGGTGGCTCAGTGGGTTAAGCATCTGCCTTCAGCTCAGGTCATGATCCCAGAGTCCTGGGATCTCAGCAGGGAGCCTGCTTCCCCCTCTCTCTCTGCCTGCCTCTCTGCCTACTTGTGATCTCGATCTCTCTCTCTCTCATCAAATAAATAAATAAAATCTTAAAAAAATATATTTATCAAGCATCTACTGTGTGCCAGACATCATTCTAGGTATTGAAGATACACAGTGAATAATTAAGAAGAATCACTGTCATATTGAAACGTATGTTCTAATGAAAGAACATAGATAAAAAGTAATAATAGTAAGTTATAAGATATACCGGAAAGTTATTTCTAAGGTGAAAAATAAATCAAATGAGGATAGAATAGTGCCAAAGGACTTCAATTTTAGAATCATTAGGTAAGACCTCACTGAAAAAGTGATATTTCAAGATCTTAGCACCAATTATACAGGGACTCTCTTTTCACTTCAGCTTTTTGTTTGCTTGTTTTCCCCAGGCTAAGAAAGTAGGTGCTCCCTATGTTATTACCTGTGGGTTACCTCGGTATTCCTTTTTTGCACTTCAACTCTCCAAACCTATACAACTAATTGCCTTTACTAAATTTCTTGTTGAAATGTCTACTTTTTTTCCTTCTGGACTGGAAAACTGGTACACCATAAAAACACTAATCAAGGAAAAGTTGGTATAGCTGTATTAATTACAGATGAGGTATGCTGAAGTAAAAAAAAACACATACTAGAAACAGCCATATTTTATAATGGTGATGCACTGGTAAAATATCATAATTCTAATGTATATGGACCTAATAACATGTCTTTAAAATTTATAAAGTAAAACAAAACTAAGGAAAGAACTAGGCAAATTAATAACTATAGTGGTGTTTTTAACAAATTTTCTCAGAAACTGATAGCATAATCTAAGAAAAAAATCTAAAGATTAAGATTAATTGAACAACATAAGATCAGAGTGATGGGGAGGAGGAGGCTATGGTGGGAGAAAAGAGTTAGAATCCTTTAAAATATTTAGGCAGGAGGGGAACCTGAATGGCTCAGTTGGTTAAGTGTCTGATTCTTTTTTTTTTTAAGATTTTATTTATTTATTTGATATACAGAGAGAGAAATCACAAGTAGGCAGAGGAAGGCAGAGAGAAAAAGGGAAGCAAGCTCTCTGCTGAGCAGAGAACCTGATGAAGGACTTGATCCCAGGACTCTAAGATCATAACCTGAGCCAAAGGCAGAGGCTTAATCCACTGAGCCACCCAGGTGCCCTAAGTGTCTGATTCTTGATTTTGTGTTAGGTCATGATCTCAGGGTCATGAGACTGAGCCCCATGTCAGGTTCCATGCTCAGCAAGGAGTCTGCTTGAGTTTGCTCAGCATGGAATTTGCTGAGTTTCTCTCCCTCTGCCCCTACCCCCCAACACCTCAAATAAATAAATAAAATCTTTTAAAAAAATTATACCAGAGAGGGTAGAAGAAAGGATTATAATTATAGCTAAAGGAGATATAGAGAAATGGTTGGAATCTGGATAAAGATTAATGGCTGAGCCAACAAGATTTCTTGACATTGGATATAGGCTGTGAGAGAAAGCAAGGTCAAAGATGGCACCTATACAAATGAAAGAATTGAATTTCCATTAACTGAGAAGACTTTGTGATAGTTTGAGAGATAGGATGGAAATTTCAGTTTGGGCATTTGAGCTTAAATTATCTTTCATTTTTGTATCTATGACTTTTCCACTTCTAAATCATTTATTGACTTCACTTAAAAGTGGAATCCCACTGGGGCACCTGGGTAGCTTGATGGTTAAGCATCTGACTCTTGATTTTGGCTCAGGCCATGATCTCAGTGTCCTGAGATGGAGCCCCATGTCAGGCTCTTTGCTCAGCAGGCAGTCTGCTTGAGGATTCTCTTCCTCTCCCTCTACCCCTTCCCCTGCTTGTGCGTGCACTCTCCCTCTTTCTAAACTAAATGAAAAGATCTTAAAAAAAAAAAAAAAAAAAAAGTGGAGCCCCACTGCTCTCATTAACTCCTTGGAATAGCCTTTAGGGCTTTCCTGGGTTTGTCTCCTGATTATGCCTCTTATTTCCTCTCTCACCTCTCCTCCCTTTTTCCTTATGCTTCTGCTGAACTAATTCTGAACTAACTGCAGCTTCTAGAAACTTTGTTTCTTCCAACCCTTTTACACATTATTCTTTACACTTGAAATATATCTTCCCTTTCTTTGCTTGAATATTTGGATTTATCTTTCAGCCAAATAATCATATACCCTAGGAATCCTTTGCTGAAGACCAAATCTGGCTTGCATGCTGCCTTTTATAAACACCTTCCTTGCGTTTGCCACTGTTGTCCCACTTATCATATTATGCTGTAATTGCTTATTTATTTCTGTTTCTCCCACTACACTAAAAATGCCTCCAGAGCAAGTAACAAAACCTGTATGTACACTTGATACAAAGGTGTCTGATGTATTGCTCAGTGCTAATAAAAGCCTGTTAAATAAATTCTCTATTAAAATACAAAAACAGTAACTGTGAGGACACCTGTGTCCCCAAAGAACAAAAAGCATTGCTCTAAAAATCTCTTTGTGTGTTTCCTGAAAATTTAGCTTTTAAAGTATAAAGTTTCACATAACAATTCAGAAAAAAATAGGAGGAAAACAGTCCTCAAGAATTTTCAATATGGGGACGCCTGGGTGGCTCAGTTGGTTAAGCGGCTGCCTTCCGCTCAGGTCATGAGCCCAGCCTCCTAGGATCGAGTCCCACATCTGGCTCCTTGCTCGGCAGGGAGCCTGCTTCTCCCTCTGCCTCTGCCTGCCACTCTGTCTGCCTGAGCTTGTGTGTTCTCTCTTTCTCTCTCTCTCTAATAAATAAATAAATAAAATCCTTAAAAAAAAAAAGAATTTTCAATATGATCTCACTGAAAGCCTAGTATATACACATCAGCTTTTTTTTTATTATTATTTGTCAGAGAGAGAAAGAGAGAGAGCGAGCACAGGCAGACAGAGTGGTAGGCAGAGGCAGAGGGAGAAGCAGGCTCCCTGCCGAGCAAGGAGCCCAATGCGGGACTCGATCCCAGGATGCTGGGATCATGACCTGAGCCGAAAGCAGCCGCTTAACCAACTGAGCCACCCAGGCGTCCCTACACATCAGCTTTTGATTGAATATACTTTGTAATGATACTGTCACTCCATATGTGGATCCCCAGTAATCCCCACCAAAAAACATGCAATAAAACATTCTTTACTTCCTTTGGGTGTAGCAATGTGCAATTTTTTTTTTATTCTCAAGCATATGAAATAAGTAAACTAATTATGAGTATCACTGTCAGAAGCTTTTCTCCTAAAGAGTAATAAAGGATCTCATTGTCAACTGGAGTTCGAAAAATAAAATTTACTTCCTTGACACAGTTGGTTTTCAATGTTCCTCTAGGACAGCACGTCAAGGAGCATGCCACTTTGTCATTTGGTTGTCTTGTCTTTCTGGCTACTGCTTCAAATCTTCCCACCAAACCATAAACCCACTTCATCTCATCTAGGATAAGGTTTGCCAGCCAGATTTTATCTAGATGGCCAATTTTTCTCTAATTCTGAGAAGCTGTAGTTACCCACTCCCTCAGTGTGAAAAACAAGATAAATTTAAAAACAAACAAACAAGCAGCAGTAGGCACTGAAGAAAGGGGCCTACAGACTTGAGTCCTAAGTTTTGAAGAAATCTTGAGATTTAACTTTGTTTTCAGAAAAAAAAAGACTTTCAAAACTGGTACATTAATTTTGTCATCAAATTCGTAACTCTCATAATGTATGTGAAGGGAAAAAAAGGAATAAATTTTATCCAGAAACTAGACCTAAACCTTCTGTTCTTGAAAACATATATAGCTATGCTTCATAACTATTTTGCATTTTTAATGTATGTAATTTCAAAAGCAAATAAATGGTCTGGATCAGAATTGCTATATGCTTTTTGTTGCATTCCCACTTCAGGTAAGCATTATATAGCTGGTAGAGGTGCTTTCTTCATTTGCTTTATATCAAACATCTCCAAAATCCAACATTCCTTTGATGTTGGTGTTTAGTTTTGTGTTAGAAAGCTCAATGGGAGGGAGAGAAAGAGGCAAGACAAGTTCTAATTGAAGAAATCCATCTCGTAAGAATCTATAACAAGAAGAAAAACAGGTGTGTTGCTAAGCAAAGTATTTTTTTTCTCCTGCCCTATTCATGCCCTTTTCAAACATCTCATTTATGAGTCCAAAGCAGCTGTCACTGCACTATTCTGTAAGCCAGAGCTCACCTATCTATTCTCCCCCTGCTCCTTAGAGATCTATAAGTGATAGATTTTTTTCCTTAACACACAAGAAGCATATTACTGATATATAACATGTATTAATTGGAATGTAAAGATCTTAAATTTTATATTCAAATTATTTCAGCAATAGACAACATTTTAAAAATAGATGTTTAGTAAAAGATAAAAGGTCACTGAAAGAGTGGGAGGATACAGGTTTTAACCATAAGGACTGTACAAAAGCAAGAAGGATGGGAGTCGAAATTTATTAATGTTTGCCCTAATGAACCTTGAAAAGAAAGTGGAGGAGGAGACGTGGGAAAGTAATGATCGAGAAACAGAGGCTGGTGCTAAGCATCCCTCTATGTGGACCAAGAATTCTCTGTGCTCACATAAGCATGGATCACATTTCCCTTTAATTTGTTTTCTAATTTTACCCTTCAAGATATTTTTAACAGATTGCCTACAATAAATTGTTTGGCCCCTATCAATTTTCTGCATCAAGGCAATCACATATTATAAAATAAATGGTAGAAATAAAATTTAAATTACATCTAGATGTTTTGGATATGCTGTGTTTATCAACATTCATATTCCATTAGGGAAAGTGGTATAAGCATATTAAAAGGATTCTAAACCCCAAAGTTCTTGTCAATTCTAGTTTTCAGTCAAAGGCAATACTTACTAGAATTACCAAAAAAATTTATGTACAAACAATTGTAAACCCATAAAAAAGCAGATCTCAGGCACTAAACCCAAAGTTGACTTGCCTGTATTCTGAATTAAACAGTTCAGTCAAGTTGTACGAGATCTGCTAAAGCAATACTTGATCTGAACTGTCATTTTATTATGCCAAATATAGCAAAGATCTATAGGTCAGTCATGAGACTATTTGTCTTACATTTTCTGGAGAGGCGAAACCCCTTAACTGACTGCTACACTTAATCATCCTGAAATCACAAGGTATATCTGCTAATCCCTATTGCAATTTAAAATAAAATTCATTTTCTGGTGTTCCCTGTGAATTTGCTCCAGGCTTGACTTGGAGATTTATGAATAGCATTTACTGTTTGTTTGCCAAACACTTCGGTGCTTCTAATCCCTGTGGGTGATTTCCACAAGGCTGCAGGTGTGTTGGGAAGAGGGGAGGAATGTCGATAGTAGAATGATTTTATACAGCAAAATACACAGCACCCTCACACTTGAAGCCAAAATTTTATATATATATATATTTATATATATATATATATATTTATATATATATATATATATATGAGAATGAGCAACTTCCTGGAATCAAGTAGCACATTTAATACGAAAATACAAGGATGTCTGAAACCTGCCGTTTCCAGTATTCCTGCTATATCCTACTTCCAGAGAAAGTGCCCTTATCTAACAGATATGAAATCTGATGGTGAGTCCTTTATTTATGGACTTACCTTGGACAGCATTCAATCTGACTTTTGCTAAAAGTGAATTGTTTCTTCAGTTGGAAGTAAGTGTCCAGAAATAGAGAATGATGGCAGTATTCCCCAGTCAAGGTTTTTGAGTATTTATTGCATTAAGAGAAGTGGGGGAAGCCCATAGCCATGGAAGGAAATAGAGCTGTGCCAACAGGATACAAGATTGACAGCCTATAACACCCAATAGGAATAAGTTACCTCTCAGTCCCCTGAAATTTAACGCTCTGAAATTCTCAACAGTGCTGATAATCCCTTCCTTCTCTAAAGCTTCTCTTGCCTTGGCTTCTGGGACTGACTCTTCCCTGGTATATTTCCTAGCTTTTCAGTCCCGCTTCTCTCACAGACTCCAGCTGTTCATCCCCTCAATAAGCGTTCCCCAAAGTGTTGTCCATTTGCGTCGGGATCCGTGGGTACCAATCAGAACCTCCAGAAAGAGTATGGAAAGCTGTATTTTCTCTTGCTACCTAAATGGGAGTTTTGTACACAGGAAAGAATATCTTTGGAGTTCTTGGCCCTCCATATCTCATCTCTCTCTGCTCACTTCTTGGACAATTTCACGCATGATGTCTCCTTCCAACTGCCACTTACATATTAATGGATCACAAATCACTCTCTTCAGTCTCTAACATTCTCCTGCTCTCTAGGTCCACTTTATCAAAATTCTGCTATATATCTCTCCTTATATGTCCCATAGAAATTATAATTTCTCAACATGCACATTTGCACACAAAATAAGACATAAGATAGTAGCAAAAACAGTTGTCATTTCCTCTTTGTATGACCTTGGGTACATGATTTAATTTTCCTCCTTCTCAGATAATAACTATTAAAGTAGTTAAGCAGGTAAAACACCTGTCACAAGACCTAGAAAGAATAAACATTAAACACTTGCTACTCTAACTCCTTCAAGGTAGAGAAGACTTCATACTGTCTTCAAATGATTCTTCTAAAACGCAAATCTTAATATACACAATCTGCAGTCATGTCATTCACCTTCTTATAAACCTCCAGTGACTGTTCACAGAAAGCTAAAAATTATTTGTGTGGCATTCAAGGCCCTTCATTTTCTACTCCTCCTGCCATTTTTTCCTGAGGCTTCCATGACCTCTCTTGGTACCAGTTATTTCTGGAATGG
Source organism: Taxidea taxus jeffersonii (assembly GCA_003697995.1). Lineage (NCBI taxonomy): Eukaryota > Metazoa > Chordata > Mammalia > Carnivora > Mustelidae > Taxidea > Taxidea taxus. The sequence goes on along the minus strand of RCUC01143338.1, from coordinate 32,861 downwards.
TATCACTAATTTAAGAATTAGTTTAATCAAGCAAACTAAACTTATTTGTGCATGGTAAAGGTTACCTCTGTCGTCTGCTGCCCGCTGCCAGCTACTAAAGAGAAAAGCCAGTGCTGCTCACACCCAAAGGGACACATCTTTGTAATTAATCCCAAGTAATGATCTGCCTTGTATAAAAATGCATTTGAACATCCAAGGCTGGTTTTACACATAATTTTCAGAGTGACATGAGCTGAACAGCAGTGTGAATTTATAACCAGGCTTTCCATGCCATTTAGCACCCTTCTAATGACGAAATACTATCACCACTGCCTCAGCCTTCATCAGAGTTCTGTCTATTCATTTCACTCAGATCAGGACACAGAAAAAAATAAATCCACTTTTCTTTACAATGCAACCCAGTGCCTATTCACTTAAAGGCTAGCCCTAGGATAGACAAGAATGTTCATTTTGAAAGATTCTGTCTTTGGAGTTTGTTTCCAGAGGAGCTCTTGAAAGCCTTTCATAGCTAAAGAGACCACTGTTCAAAGAGAAGTATCAAAAGCCAGGCAAGCCTGCAGACTTCTCATTCCCAAGGCGATCATGGGATTATAACCTACAGGACAAATTTGGTGACCCATGTACAAGTTACATGTAACCTTATTATGCTAAGGTAGAAAAAGATAGGCTAATATAAAAATTAAGCAGAACTGATATTTTTTTGCCTGTAACATTTTTAGTTTGTGTTTTTAAAACAACTCCCCTCATTTATTTAAATTTATGGTGGCACCAGACAGGACTAAATAAATACCTCACATTTAAGCAGCATGGAATTTATTGTATTAAAAAGAATTCTAGATTTTCCTTGGGAAAGATTTTGATCACTAAATTTTTTTATCCTGGTGTTCTGAACATAAATGCCCATGATCCAGAATCTTTTTTTTTAATTTTTTTCCATAATCTTCTGATAATAAATGTGTTCAGTAATCCATCTTTCACAAATAGAAAGTTCATGTTTTTCCTATTATATCAGTATACCAAAATGCTTAATTTCATTGCTCATGCAGCAATGTAATATTTGTAAATATTAATCTATGCAATTTACATTTCTCATCCTCCCAAATTCACCCCTAACCCCTCATAAAGCTACTAGGCTATTTTCTGCTTATTTCCTCAAGAGAAGGATATGAGGAAGTCAGGGAATGGGAAAATATTAATATTCTTCTAAGTTTTGTGTTTGAATATAACAAATTGTGTTTGAAAATAACAAATTCCTTAGAGGAATAAGAAAGCAGACAATCTATTTGAGGAGGGCAATTTTTTTTTTCAAGGTTCTGTAGGCAAGAGGTGGGGAGCCAGGGGAGAAAGGAAAGACAGAGGAGGGTTGAATAACAACACAGATGAATATTGTCACAGATAATGAGTTTCTGAAACCTGCCTCCCCAAGAAGACAGTATTACTAAAGATTAGTGTGTGAGACCACTAGAGCAAAGAAGGCCAGTGTGTCTTTCCTGGGGAGAGGTCTCACAAGGGGGCATGGCTGGGCAATGTATCTGGGTATACTGGACCTACATCACTAACAGGGCATGAAAATAGTGGAAGGATTCTTGTGTTACCAAGTAGAGCCCAGAAGATGCAAAGATGCCACCAAGACTTAAAGGGATCCGGCAGACAGGTCTAAGGGACAATTGAGCATGGTCTTCAGAAATCAAGGATCAAGGTTCAAATGCGACAACTATCATCTCATTAGATTTTTGTATGGGCAGGCAACATCCACTTTTTACCCTCTTAATCTCAAGGAATTTTGTTAACTATCATTTTGTTCCCAGAATTTAAATATCTATCTTAGGTGGAGGACTCTGAAATTGGTCAAAATTAAGTTTTTCCCACTGGAATGAAGAGGGTGTTTGAAATAAAAATCAGACTAAATTAGGAAAAAGAAAATATGTGGACCAATTTCTTATAAATGTGAATTTTCAACCCCACAGTTTATAATTAATTATCCATTCATTTAAAGCTATTAAGTGTTCCCAGGGCACCTGGACAGCTAAGTGGGTTAAGCTTCTGCTTCTTGATTTCGGCTCAGGGTTGTGGGATGGAGCCCCACATCCGCTCCTCACTCAGTGTGGAGTCTGCTTCCTTCTCCCTCTCCTCCCACCCTCCCCCCACCCTGCCCCCATGCTATCACCAGGGTGCACTCTCTCTCTCTCCCTCAAATAAATAAATAAATAAATAAAAATCTTTTTTAAAATCTTTTTAATATTCTCTTTCATCATCAGAACTCATAATCATTAGGGTTCCCAAGTACATTATTTGTCATTAAGGCCCAAATACTTATTGAACATATACATTATGTCGATATGGAGATTATATTGAATTAGATTACATGAGAGGCCAATTTTACGCAATGAAGTGTGTTTCCAATTTTTTAGGAGATTCAGGGAGAGAGTAAGATAGCTAACAACATTCTTGTAGAAGTCTGTCAGTATATAACCATATATTTCTGAGTATCAGAAGAAAGAACATACAGCCGGTTTAAATTGCTTCAGAAGACTGAAATGATGAATATATGAAGCAAATAAAATCAGCATTGCCACAGCTCCTGAACCTATGAGAAAAGACTCATGGAGTCCAACTAATTGATCCAATTTTCACATAGATATATATCTTGAGTGTTTAAAAATGCTGGAAGTATTTCAAAGTTTGAACCACTTATAAGCAACCAAAAAATTCTTAAGTTCAACTTCAGAACTTGTCATTAGAAAAATACTCTACCTTAGATTCCACTGCTGCTCTCCATCTCAATATTCTTAGATACTTCAAGATGTTCAATGTGTTAAGAATGAACAAAAACCTCAGGTAGTCTGGCACAGTTTGCAAGTAAGACTCACAAAGGCTGCCTTCTCTTTTTAGCTTCAGACTCTTTTCTTCCACAAGGAGGAAAAAAGATCTATTTGACACATTTCTCAAGGATTCTTTTATTCTGTCACTTTTCAAGCAGAGAGTAAAAACACCTTTCCTTTCCCCTACTAATATATTTTGTGATTTTTCCATCAGCCCAGCAATTCCAAAAATCTGCTGAAAGTTGCTTTAGTGCACTCACGTAAGAAAGTACATTTTTCTCCTAAAAGGGAAAAAAGTTCATTTTGCTGTGAAAACATATGTTATATATATAAATACATACACACATCTTCGATATAAAACTTACAAGAACAGGTATTTTAACATGTAAGGATATAAAGAATAATTCAAGAGATCTTGGGATGTGAAAACACAAAAGGAAAGACTATCCCAAATTATATGTTTTGATAGGTATTTGTATAATATCAAATAGCATGAAACTCAAAATTTTTAAGTGAGATCATCATATTCACCAAATGATGTATCCAAACCATGAAACTATTTAAGGTTCAGAGTTAGGAGCAGTTTAGTTAACATCATAGCAAAGTGGCTTAAAAATTACACCAACACAAAGAACAAAATGTGATCCTCTGGTGAAATATTAAGAGGAACATATTAATAGTCTTATAACATATGGGTTTCTTTCTGGTACAAAGCAATTAGCAAAGAGTGGAGAAGGAGAGTTTAAAGCAATCAATAAAAATTCAGACGTTTGCTATGAAGAAGAAAATATTTTTAAACTCATTGCTAAAAGCACATTGTGAATTTTAACAGAATATGATAGATCAATCCACCCTATATGTAGATCTTTAAAGCCCATGTGTTAGAGGAATACTACATTCCCTTAGCTATATCGAAAGTCCTACCCTTTCATTGTTATTTTTTTCACCAATCTAATCAAAATGTCTTGTGACAAGATGCAAATCTTGAGGAGTCCTAGTCCTTTTAACTCAATGATACCAATAAATTTTCTAATAACAAATGAGATGTGAGGAAGTGTAAATAACAGATTTTTTAAAAATATGGCATATTTTATACAACATGGAAATAATTTCCAATGGCTAAGCTTTCTTAACCTTTTTTGTTCTCTAGTACATAACCATAGCCTCTTTGCAATTTATAGCTCTGAAAATATTATTTATAACTCATACATCCTACTGATGTTACAAAAAAAAAAACTCTATTTAACCCACTTTAACTTTTTAAGTAAATTATTCACAAGTTTCAATATGTTCAGTTATTATCCTTACAAATTATATTTCAGTTGCATGACTAATTTAAAACTGAACAACAATGAAAACATAGCAGTGAGCCAAGAAGTTAAGTAACACTGGTAACAATTGTAATCTATTCCATCAAAATAAGAAATGTCATTGATCCTTTTCTCCAAAGCTATAAATATAGAATACTAAAAAATTAACAGATCAAAATCTACCACTTTGATTACATGAGTGACTACTATGATTTGTTATAAGTAGTGCCTTCAAAACTTCCCAAATTTAATAGCACAAGTAGTTTTGACAGATAATGAAACACTAAAATCTCATTAATCAGACCATAAGAAGAGAAAACTAGAAACAAAATAAAAGAAACAAAGCGAACTAAATAATCTTACTTTATCATTGATAAAAAATAATATTAAATATGGGATTCCTGGGTGGCTCAGTCAGTTAAGCATCTGCCTTTGGCTCAGGTCATGATCCCAGGGTCCTGGGATCGAGTTCCACTTCAGGCTCCTTCTTCAATGGGGTACCTGCTTCTCCCTCTGCCTACTGCTCCGCTGCTGTGCTCGTGCTCTCTTTCTCTCTCTCTCTGACAAATAAATAGATAAAATCTTTAAAAAGAATACATATAAAATAAGAAATTCAAGATATATTTCCCAACTCTACCATAGCAGATTAACTGAAGTAATTGTTAGTTAGAGAAATACTAGACATTGTACCATTTAGAGTAACCCCTTTTTTAGGTAATGAAAATAATACTCATATATATTTGGAAGCAAAAATAGATAATTAAATCAGTGTTTCAAAATAAGGATACACTCTAAGTTTTAATTTTTCAAAGTTGTTTCCCCAATTTTAACCCACATATTATTTCCAAATACTAATGACATATTAAAATGATTGTCAAAGTTTTTTACAGTTTCATTTTTGAAATTTTTTCTCATAGCATCTTGCTGTTTGAATAACCTTTATTAGTTATATATAATATATAATTTTTCTATAAAATTCTATATTTTTCATTGGCTAAACATGCAAGAAATTCTGTATAAGAATCCATTTGATTTGAGGGGAGCTTGAGTAGCTCAGTCAGTTGAGCATCTGATTTTTGGTTTCAGCTCAGGTCATGGTCTCAGGGTCCTGAGACAGAGCCTTGAGTCAGGTTCTATTCTCAGCAGGGAGTCTACTTGAGACACTATCTCTCTCCCTCTCTTACTGCCCCTGCCCCAACTCATACTCAGTCTCTTTCTGCCTATCTCTCTCTCTCTCAAATAAATGAATAAATCTTAAAAAAAAAAAATCCAGCTGACTTGAAACTCTAACTCTAAACTGTTAATTTTTCTTAGCTTGACAAGTAAACATAAAATTCTTCTTTCAGTGCCTATTGAATTTTTGGATAGAAAATAAGATATAAAAATGATTACATCTTGCTCCAGGCAATTCTGAATCAGTTCAGTTGTTCATCCAGACCTGAAAATCTCCAGAACCCAAGACGAATAGTCTATATCTGGATGACAAAGTTACATACAAATGTTTAAAAAGAGGCAGTCTGTTGAGATATGACAACAGCTATTGATATTGATCTATGCTTTACATCATAACAGTTAAAAGTAATTGTTATAGTACTTCACTGTTACAGGTGTTCTGAGAAACCTTTTTTCAAGTGCAAATTCTAAAATTTAATTTCTTATAATATATTATAGCAAACATCTCAAGACAAGACCTACATTCAATTTACATTTTATTTTATAAGTAATGGAACTTATATTGATCACATAAAAGCAAATCTACCCAGGTGGATGAGCAATAATATTGTATGACTAGAGCTATGGCAGCTATAATTCACCCAATTTCCCAAACCAGATAGGAATTTTCTCTTATTTAAGCAGCTTCTGAGCCCCTATATCCCTAATCACCACATATAAACTATCCATAAGTCCTAATGATTTCATCACCCTAATAATATTCCAATATATCCTTTTTTTTGTTTTGTTTTTCCACTGCTACTGCTTTATTTTAGTTCTACATTACCTCTTGCTTGCAGTACTGCAATCATCTGGTCTCAATGCCTCCCAATTTCCACTCTTCCTGACGTTGGTGTCCTAATTTTAGTCAGACTGAGTTTTGTCTGACCCCTGTTCTCTCCTTCAGTTTTTCTCTACTGCCTACAGTAGCCACATCCCCAGAAGAGAATACAATAGAATACAAAGCACCTATGGTCTGATTGGTCTTTTTAGTTTTATTCCCCCTAAAGCTCTCTCATCTTATATTCCATATTTTAAAAACTACTACCAGTTTCTTGAATATACCAGAACGCTTCATGCTTCCAAGTTTAGATTACATCCTTTGCCTATAAAATTCTTTCATCCCTGTTCCATTTCTCCCATAGCCATCTATCTGAGAACTAAATTTACTCACAACGGCTCAGGTAATCTAGAGTAGACATGATCATCCATTTCTGGTCCTGCCCACTGTGCCCTGTACATACTGCTCTCACTGCTCTAATAACTCATTACTGTATACTTACATGTTTTATCTGTCAGCTCTTTGCAGATGGAGACTGTGTTATACTCATCTTTGCACCCGAAGCACCTGGTACCTGCCTGGATTACAGCACTGAATTAATGTTTTTAAAGGAGCCACTGAATCCATACCACAAAAGTTTATTCTGTCTTTCTGAGATGAGATCTTTGTCACATTACAGAGTGAAATATCTCTCAGAACTATAGATTAGCTTAATAAAGAGTGATACTGGCAGTTCATGAACTTCCTTTCTTTTATTTCCTTTTCTGTTCTTTCTTTCTTTTTTTTTTTTTTATTTTTGACCAGACATCACTACAAAGTTAAGCCACATGGCAAAGTCACAAAGCAAACAATGTTTAACAAGGTTTTCCCATTTGTCTTTGAGAGGCCTGTGCACACATAGTACAAAGGAAAGCACTTATTATTTTTCTAATATCGCTGATGACTTGAGTTCTATACCACCTGAATTAAAATATCCTCTGCCTCATCTTACCTACTTCTTAGTACTTAAATATAATGATACCTTTCTAAAGGCTTAAAATGTGGTAAAGAACACTGTGAGTTCTAGAAAGGGATCAAGAAATCTGTGTTCCAGTATTGGTTTTTTCTCATATAAATGTTGCTATTTTGTCAGCTTGCAACTTGTAAGGTACTTAGGGGAAAAAAACGGACAGGATACCATTAAGAGCTTTAGAAAACATTTTTAACTATTACTGAAAGTCACAAAAAATGTTGCTTAAATGGAAAAAAATATATTCTCACATATGAAGCTTCATAAAAGTATCAATCATCCTTAATTTATCTATAAATTTCATGCATTACCAAACAAAATCTCATAGAATTTTTTAAAAGATTTTATTTATTTACTTAAGGGAACATGTACATGCACATGGGGGAAGGAGGGGCAGAGGGAGAGAGACAAGCAGACTCCCTGCTGAGCAGGGAGACCATGAAGGGACTTGATCCCAGGAACCCAAGATCACAGCCTGAGCCTAAGGCCAACACTTAACCAACTGAGCCAACCAGGTGCCCCAGAACCTTTTTTTTTAGAAGTCATAAATTTTTTGTCCTGTTCATATTTAAATGAATAATTGCCCAGACTCAGCAGCTGCTTTTTTATAATACAATTCTAGCATACAGTATAATTCCTGGATTAAATCAGGGTTATTTTTATTCAACTCTACCATATGTCCAAACTGCCTTCAAATTGGTAAGAGACAATAAGGGAACAGCAGAAAAGTCAGTACATTGTTATCTTGGTATATACTCTAGGTTATACTACCAAGACCAGTTAGTAGTTCAGGCAAATCTTCATCGTCCATATCAGTGTACAGTATAGAATGTTATTAAGCAGAGATTGAAGTGGATGCTGCCACTGCTCCATTAGTTTCCCTACATGTCCTGTTTCTCCAGTGATTGACAGTTTCCCAGTGAGCAGATGGTGTTAACGGCAAAGAGTGGGGCGGAGTGTCATAGAACTTTTTGTGGAATCTGAGAAGATGATTCTAAAATTCATATCCAATAGATAAGGGTCAATAAAATCTAAGACAATTTCATTGAGAAGTTTTGATAAATATGTCTTAGCAGATGTCAAGACTAAATATAAAGCCATGGTAATTATGACAGCTGGTGGCGATGCTAAGGTAAGGAACAACAACAACAACAACAAAAATCAATAGAACAGAATGTAGAGTTCAGAAACAGTCCTATGCATGTATGGACAATTCATGTATGATAGAGATGACACTGAAAGTCAGGAAAGGAGAAATGGACTATTCAATTGATGCTGTTGGGACAGTGGTTATGTGACCGTATGAAAAAATTTGATGCACACCTCATACCATAAATACAGAAATAATAAATTCATAAATACAGAAATAATAAATTCTAGAAATAATTAATAAATAATAATTTAAGATTATTTCAAAATCTTGGGGCACCTGGGTGGCTCAGTGGGTTAAAGCCTCTGCCTTCGGCTCAGGTCATCATCCCAGGGTCCTGGGATCGAGCCCCACATCGGGCTCTTTGCTCTGCATGGGGCCTGCTTCCTCCTCTCTCTCTGCCTGCCTCTCTGCCTACTTGTGACCTCTGTCTGTCAAATAAATAATAAAATAAAATCTTAAAAAAAAAAAAGATTATTTCAAAATCTTAAAAGCCAAAATTTTAATGCATCTAGATGAAGATACACATGGATATATTTATGCTTCCTGATCAGGAAAGATTTTCTAAAATAAGACAACAAAGCACAAAATGTAGTGAAAAAAGACTAAGAATTTTATCAGCATTAAAAATAAAATGTTCCAATTATCAAAAGACATCATAAACAATGACTTCTAGAAGTGTATCTAGTAAATAAATAAATATGAATATGCACAATGATGTTAGTATAAGTGCATTCACTGAAGTATTATATGTAATAGTATAAGAGTTTCCATAGATGCCCCAAAGCCAAGAACAATATGAGAGGAGCCAAGGCACTGGGCCATTAACATCTGTTTGGTCCTGTCATCATTAAGTCATTCACCACCTTCCCCTGCAGACACTTAAAAGAAGGGATGGAAGATGCCTGTAAGGAGGATTTCATTGAAAAGGGATTTTCCAGTTAGTGAGTGGAAGATACTCTCAGTATACCCTTCAAAACAAGAGAACTACTGGCAAAACTTGACATGTGTTCTCTGGAATTTGAAGGCCATAGGGACTGGTGTGCAACATGCACATGAGAAGTTTAAGTGGAAAGGACTTATTGAGGCCAAACTCCACAAGAGAAAGCTTTGCTAGTAACTGCCTGAGCTTGCAAAATCTGGTGAAGCAGTCCTGAATATGTGTATTTATAGGTAATCTGGAATAAATTGTGTCACTTCAAAATTGATATGGTGAAGCTTTAATCCCCAGTACTTCAGAATATTACTGGACTAGAAAGTAGGGCCTTTAAAATTGGAGTAGATTCTAATGAAATATTACTGGTGTCTTTATAATAAAAGGAAATTTAGACATAAATTCACACAGAGGGAAGACCATGTGAAGACACAAGAAGAAGGTAGCCATCTACAAGTCAAGGAGAGAAGCCCCAGAATAAACCAACCTTGACAACGCCCTGATCTCTGTCTTTCAGTCCCGAGAACTGTGAGAAAATAAACTTCTGTTGTTCAACCACCCAATCTGTAGTGTTTTGTAATGGAAACCCTAGCAAACTAAGGTGCTAATGGTACAGATGCAGACCCTATGGAAGTGAGCTGATTTGGGTTTGTCTTCATAAAGAACCCTCCCGAGAGGACTATTTAGATGGGCAAAATCCCCAAGGAGCAGGGGAAAGAGGAAGCTAGGGAGTTATAAGCACCAAGAAAACTGAGTCAGGAGAATTCTAGCAGTGTGGAATTTTCTAATAATCCACAAAATGATCCTACAGAAAAAAAAAAAAAGTAAACTTCCCAATTGCCATGCACAGAGAGTATCAATGTTAGATGATAACTGTACACGCTTGAATGAAACCCTTTTTGCCCTCTTAACTCTCGTTCCTGACTTTAGGTAGTGGGGGTGGGAGATGGGGGTGAAATTCAGAGTGGGAAGCAAGTGGAGAAAAATTAGAGAAGTTAGCCACACCATCCTTTCTCATTACAGGTTGCCCTATCTGAAGTAAACCTAATTTGGGGAATGGAGGTTCTTTAAATTTGATGAAGATTGGAGATGTGCTAATAGAGTGGGTGGGACTTTCTGTAGCCATCAGTAGAAATGGATAGAAAACACTAAGAAAACCGTCCAGAAATGAATCCAGAGGTAGGACAATACGCCATACTTGAGAGAGAGTGAGTTTAGAGAGTGGTAAGAAAGACTGAAGATACTCTAATGGTAAGTGGGCAAATATATAGCTTTAATAAATTAGCTGCAATGGGTTAGTTACCAAAAGTAATACAAATGACCAATATAAGAGATTTGTTATATAGTGATTCATACCAACACCTTTCCAGCTCACAGAATACTGTACTGACCACTCTGCCTCCATCCTCTTCTCTTAATTCACACAGTTCTTCATTCTTCATTCACTCGCTCCATAAAGAGTTTTTGAGCATGTCCTATGTGTCAAGGACTGTGTCAGGCTCTGTGTCAGGTGCACAAACTACATGCTCTCCTTGACTGCAGAACATGACAGTAAGATGGAATTACTGGAATTATTACTTCACAAGTGCTGATGCAGAGGATACAATAAGTCACTTGCTCAAGCCTGAGACAGTGAGGAAGCATACAGGCCACTCTCAAATCCGGGATTGCTGAACTCACACCTTGCACTCTTCCTACTACCACACTTTGATTCTCATTTGCCTTGAAAAATGATTATAATTGAGTATTGGCAGTGACCTCCTACATAATAGTATTGAAAGTCTGAGGAAGAGTTTGTTCTGGGCCATGAACTACCTGTGTGTCCCCAGGTATATAAATCCTAATTACTAAGGATAATTTCTTCATCTATATAATAGGTTGTTTGGACTAAATAATTGCTAAAGCTTCCTCAAATTCTATATGTTAAATTCTAAAATTTATATTTCACAAATCTATAAAATCTGATGAATTGATGTAAATATTAACAATAAAAATTTAACTTTATAGTTATTGTTATTAGGTCCACAAATTTCATTCAAACTGAGACAGGGAGACATAAGTGAAGTTACTATTTATAACATTATATTATAAAATGAGACTGCAACTTATGTCAGGTTAAAATTCTGAACCAATATATAGATATTATTATTTCCTTGTAACCCATTAAAAACATGAAATTATATTGACTGCATTTTTCTAAGGCTGTTAATATTGAGATTATGCGTTATCTTTAGCCAGAATCATTTTATGATTATTGCTACCACTGTAAATATTATTTCAAAACTCTAAATTTATGTAGTTATTATAGCTATAACTATGATTATGATTGTTAGTCCTTTCCATGGCATAAATCTAGGTTACCAAAGAAGTAAATTTTCAACTGTTGTTATATAAACTTATTGTTATTCTCTAAAGCCTCTGAACCAGAAACGTGGCATATTGGAAGATCTTAGAATGGACAGTTATACTTTTGTTCCTTTGATAATCTAAACATGCTAAAGAAACAAAATTAAAGAAACAAAACAAAAACCTAATTATTTATGGAGCATATCTTTTTTCCATTTTTTCAAACTAACCAGCCCCCTCCTCACCCCACAATAAAGTTAATGATACAAGGTAATAGCTATATAATAAATAATTACTGAAGATATTAGTAAGTGGAGAGCTCAAAAAGAATATACACTCCAGGAAACACTAGCTCACCACCAACTTAGTACCTCTGGTTTAGGAAAATTCATTCAGCCTCTCTATTTCTCATTCATTCATCAATGCTTAGTTCATTCAACAGTATTTACTCATTATCAAAAAAGTGTACTTAACCATGGAAATATAGAGTAGAATAAAATAGAGTTTTTCTTGGCTTAAGAAAATTACTTTTAAGGCAGAGAAATATAAAAGTACAATGTTGTGACTGCTTGAATACAAATATATGGTTTCTGAAAGTAAATGTTACTAGTACCACTACTGTGAGTATGAAGACATTTCGGAAAAACAAAGGAGGAAATAACTGATCTTGCTTTTAGAAGATGAGGAGAATTTTCTGCATATGAAAACAGAGAAAAACAATCTGGACAAAGAGAAGAGAGGGTATAAACACATGGTATTGCCCAAAAATAATGGTCAGAAATAAAAATTTGAGTTCTAGAAACTCTTGACTCCTGAACTAACTCTAGAACTCTTAAATTCAGAGTTCTAGAAGCTAAAAGTCACAGACCAGGGGGTTAGCCAATTTGTTTCCTGGTGAGAACTCTCTTCCTGGTTTATAACTGAATGCCTTCCAACTGTGTCCTCAAGTGGCACAGAGAAAGAGAGAGAGAGAGAGAAAGACTTCTCTCTTTTCTTCTTTTTATATGGCCACCAATCCTTTTGGATCAGGGCCCTCATGACTTCGTTTAACCTTGACTATCTCCTAGAGGCATCACTTCCAAATACAGTCATATGAGGGGTTAGGGCTTCAACATATGAATCTGGGGAGGAAGGGAGCTCAATGCAGTCCATGTCACCTGCAATGAGAGAAAAGTAATAGATACTATCACTCTAAAAGAAAACTGAGGCCAGATTGTGAAAGGTTTAGATTCCATTTTTATTTAGCTATATTTGCCTATTAGGTAGACTTGTCATAGCTGAATGGTTTAGAGGAATGGAAAGTCTTGTTGAAGGCAGACAAATGGGGCAGAGAATGGAGTTTAAGGAGTTATGAAGAAGGCAAAGGCAATGAGACTAGATCAATTGTGCATGGTTTGTGAGAGACACTGAGGATTCCTAGTTACAAGTTTGGGAAATGGAAGGATCAGTGGTGATGTTTTTAAATGAAATGCCAAATGCCAGATAGGAGCAAAATTAAGAGCAAGAAAAGGAGATGCTGAGCATGTTTGAATATTATGACTCTCAGCATTAGAATTTAACAGATCAGAATCTTACATACAACTGAAAATGCCACTTGAGAGTCCAAGAGGACAGAAAACAGAATTCTGGGGTATGATTGAAAAAGTATAAAGTATAATCAAAAAAGAGGAAATTGGGGAGCCTGGGTGGAGCAGGCAGTTGAACCGCCGGCTCTTGGTTTTACACTGGGATCACGATCTCATGGATCAGGGATCCAGCCCAATATCAGGCTCCATGCTCAGTGTGGAACCTGCTTGACTTTCTCTCTCCCTCTCCCCCTATGCCTCCTGCCATGTCCGTTTTTTCTCTCAAATAAATAAATAAATCTTTTTTTTTTTTTTTTTAAACAGGAACTTAAGGAAACTAATTCAAAGGTCCTGAGAAGTAAGGAAAGACCCAGAGAGAGTGGTGGTATGAAGATCAAGTGAGAGCACAGTTTCAAAAATGTCATCCATCTCAAATGCCCTAAAGCTGTTGTTATATAATACACAGAGGGAGAATTGGCCATCAAATTCTCCAATTAGGAACTGTTGCCTAGAGAGAAGTTTCAGTACAACAGTAGAGGCAGAATTTCCACACAGGTAATGTCTGAATGTATCTTACTCAACGTGGTATTCCACTTACCACTCATAATACCAAGCATATGCTCAGTAAGTATTTGTGAAGATAAAGTTAAATTAGAAACTGAGGAGTGATTTATAAAAGAAAAAGAGAAGTGAACATCCCAGTTCTAAAGTAGAAGTAAAAAAAGAGAGATTCATATTTAGAGAGGAAGGAAGAATCACAGAAAAATTTCCTTTTTTATTTTACAAAGAGAGAGGAGCACCTTAATTACATGGATAGAGGATGAGAAGAAGCCACTGAAAGTAAGGAGGCAGAGTTAATGGCTCAAGCCAGCTGATATCCCTAGACTTATGACAAATTATATTTAGTATACAAAATTGATCAGTGAGGCAAATTGAAAGGTTTAGTTGAAATGCTAGTAACAGCAAAGCAATCTGTTATATTTAACAATGTCTTTATATTGCTTTGTGGATATTCTCAAAGGCTTTCCACAAAACAGAAAATGTGGAAAATGAAGACGATAGTTTTAAAAAGGGAAGTCATTAGTTCCCAGTTTTGTTATAACAATTTTTTTAAAAATATTAAACACAACGATATAGACCTCTAATGTCAGGGTAGATGCATATTCCCCAACTCCTCATATCCAGAAGGAAAAGATCTTATTAGAGTAATTCTCTTGGCCTCATACTCTTTTCATTGGTGACTGAGTGACATATGATTAATGAGTTTGGAAAGAATGGATGAATGAGCTTAGCCCTTCCTCTCTTTCTTGAGGTCTGACTCAGAATGTGTATTTTATTCTCCTCTATGCTCATTGAAGGAGAAGAGGTCTGCATTATCTGTGAATGGGTTTTCTAATTTAGGAAGCAAGCCCCATTTGGATCTCACAATAAGCCATGCCCTTCAGTATCAGTTTCATCAGTATCTTTGTTGATACATTGATCCCTATTTGTCTAATCTCCATCTCTATTTCTCAAATGGTTACAAACTTAGATGGGAAAGAGGTGCTATTTATTAGGTCATCTAAAAACTCCATCTACATATTTAAAACTGAAAGAAATAGGATTTGTGGCAAAAGTGATGCTTCAACAGCAAACTTCAGGAAACCCAAGGGAATACCAAAGACATTTACAAGGAGTTAATTAATAGGTATACATATGGTAGCAAAAACACTTGGCAGAAGCCTTGTGTTTGAACACATCACAGAGAAAATACACTATAAACAATGTTGATTTAGCTTTCAGAAAATATTTTAATGGATTTAGTCTTATGTAAGCTTTTGCATTGACAGTCCCAAAATTAACATGTTCCTTTAAGAATTTATACAGCCAAAGTTATTTGGATAGAAATAGGTAATAGTTCTAGACCACTTTTAAAAGACATACCCTTCATGCAACCCTTTTTTGCCCCTCATTCTCTCTTTTAAGTCCTAAATGTGTCCTTTAGTCCTAAAGTTGTCTTCAGTTAGAATTTCAGGCAATATTATAACCAGCTTACCTTATGAGTAAACAAATGACAATGTTTACCCAGTTCTCTAAGTGACAACCAAGAACCCTCTAGTTCACTTAGGAAAAAGGTGTGCTGCTTGGGACTTCCTTTCTAACACAGAGAGTCGGAGTTCTGACTTCCAAGTACAGAGGAGACAGCTTCAGTACCTCTTTTACTTATTTTCCAAAAAGATTTAATCCATGGATTTCTCATGAAAAGCCAATATGCCACACCCTAAAGTGCCTATTCTCCCCCTCAGCTTTCAGAAGCTATTTTAATTTGATTCATTTCTTATCTTTCTAGAATCCTTAATATCTTCATCTTAGTGATGCTTTTCTTGTGCTCTCTCTCTCACCCTCTCTCTTCTGTCTCCATGTGCAAGACATCTCCCTGAACAACCCATCCTAGCCTTTTCTGTCCCTCCAATGAATGCTAATTATCTTGCTTTCCTTTCATTATTGCAAATATGTCCCAAATTAGTTGTCTATGTCCATAGCCAATTATAGTTCTTTTCCAACTATAATTCTTTTTCACCTTATTTCTCCATAGGCCTTCAATGTGTTATAGTTCTTTGTACAAGGTAGATATTAAATAACTACCTCTTAATTACTAATAATTTTTTGTCTTAATCCATCAAAATGGGCTGACCTTATATAATTTAGGCCAATTACACTTTAACATGAATACTCTTCTCTTTTCACAGTTTTCATTTAATTCAATTTTCTTGGGATTTTTTTTCCTTTGATTTCCTTGGAGTAATTTTTTTAATAATTTAATTCTCTTTTCCTTACCCTGCCTTACTAAATTATTTCAACTGTAACAGCACAGCAGCAGAAAGGATGAAACAGACCATATAAGATTCTTGAGGGTAAAAAACTTAACTATGTACGTTGGTGGATATATTAACTAACCTTATTGTGGTAATCATTTTTAATGTATACATATATCAAATCATAATACTGTACCTCTTAAACAACAAACCTGGATAGAAAAAAGTAGAAAAAGTAATTGAACATTAAAAATCAAATAAACAAACATTAATGAATCTCATTGACTAGAATTTTTTTACAAAAAAAACTTTGCATTCAAAATAGTCTGTGGCACAAAGTAAGTTCTCAATGAAGAAATGAATGTACTCATGATTGACATGATTTGGCACACTGCTCAGCAGACATACTTAAGGAGTTGACCCATTCTCACATTCCTGTGTATATTTTGTATTCCCTGATAATGAAAAATGTTCATGGTCAAATCAAAAGCTAAAACAGGGAAGAAAAACTCAATATATTATTTTGTCTATACCATACCAAATATAAAAATGTTTTTTGTTAGAGAAAATGTATGAGATACTTCTATCCTCATTTTCATTATTATCCTGAATTGCATGTGACCAGGCTTTTGGAAATTTGTAAGAGTGGCAACCAGTCTGATTACTAAAGAGAGTTGGTATGTGGTTGCTGTCTACAATAGGGTCATCAGTTCATGGTGCAGGAATGCGGTTACTTTCAGGCCACATTACAATATGATAACTGACACTAAAATGAATTTTTCAGGTAAAAGAACTTGTTGCTGGTTTTTTGTTTGTTTGTTTAAGATTTATTTATTTGTTTGAGAGAGAGCAGAGAAGGAGCAGGAGGAGAGGAAGAGGAAGTGAATCTAAAGCAGACTCCCATCTGAGCATGGAGCCTAAAGCCAGTCTTGATGTGGTACTAAATGTGGGGCTCCACTCACAACTTGGAGATCATGAACCTAAGCCAAAACCAAGAGTCAGACGCTTGACCAACTGAGCTACGTGGGCAGCCCAGGTGAGAAAATTTGTTGTCTGCCAAATAAAGAGGGTCAGAAAACTGAGTAGGATCAGAAATTGAAATAAACCATGAAAAATGAAGAATTCAGCAATAACTTACATAATCAAGGCAAACAAATATTTTTGGCAAAGGGGAAAAGAAATTTGGAATATGAATTAACAGAATTAGCTCTCTAGAATCAATGCAGATAAATATTCAACTTCTAGGTCTATCTACAAAAATAATATCCAAGTCTCTATTTCCATATTAAGACTAGGTTACCTTTAAATTAAGATTTAGAATTTATATAAAATTTCCAATGAAAACTACTAAAATAAAAATTTTCCTCACTTAAGAACTTCCTTAACATATTGTAAGTAGTTATAATCAGTGATAGCACATAGCTACTGATTTTAAATATATCATGATACAACATTGATTCAATCAGTAAGTGTGCATACAGCATCTCCTCTGTGCAAGGTCCCGTGTTGGATAGGGAGTATGCAGATGGATAAGACATGCACTGCTTTTCAGGTAAATGAAAGAAAGAAGGCAGGGCACAAAGATAAGAGAAACAGATGGAATTTTCTAGATCAAAGTGATGAGGGAATAGCAGCCTGGCTGAGGACAAAGCAAAAGGTGACACCCTGCAACCTTCTCCCACCCCCACTCCTGGGTGGGACATATTATGACATTCTTTAGGAATCTCCCAACTATCTTAATGTTAATACCTTTCTAGAGCCAAAAATGACCTTGACAATGGCAGGGCCTCAAGGCCACCAGTATGTAGTAGGTCCTCTTTAGCATATGAAAGTTCTATTGAAACCTTCCTTTTCCTTACTTCCCTTACCCCCATGGTACATAACCTGCCACCCCTCACAACCCCAGAGCAGCTGCTCTTTCTGCCCATGGCTCCTGTCCCCATGCTTTAATAAGCCACCATTTTGCACCAAAGATGTCTCAAGAATTCTTTCTTGGTCATCGGCTCCAGACTCCACTCCAGTGAACCTCACTTATATTCTAAAACGTCATCAAAAGGAAGGAGGGGGGTGCCTGGGTGGCTCAGTGGGTTAAAGCCTCTGCCTTTGGCTCAGGTCATGATCTCAGGGTCCTGGGATCGAGCCCCACATCTGGCTCTCTGCTCAGCGGGGAGCCTGCTTCCCCCCCCACCTGCCTCTCTGCCTACTTGTGATCTCTGTCTGTCAAAATAAATAAATAAAATCTTAGGAAAAAAAAAAAAAAGAATGAAGTTTTGTTTTTGTTTTTTTTTCCTCTCCCACCATGGCAGCTAGAAAATGAGAGTAGCATCATGGAAAATTTAAAAATTGGATTTTAACAGGAGTTTAAAAATTAGTAAAGATTTAAACTTGTTTTAAAAACCTGAAAATGGATATTCTCAGCAATGAACACAACAAGAACAAGACAATGGTGCTGGAAAAAAGAGAGTATGCATTTAACAAAAGTGAGTTATTCATACTAGAAGATAGAATTGCACAGGGTGCAAGTATGTAGTAGGAGGGAAGTGTGTCATGGAGGAAAATTCTGGAGAGGTAGTGCTGGGATCACTGTACATTCCATGGCAGGCTCCTTACTGGGACATTATTTAATAAGAGCCTGGGAAAAAATTTTTTAACAGAAAAATAATTAAATCAAATCTTTGTTCTTTCAACATTTTTTTTTAATAATTGAGGTTTCTTTTCCAAGTACTGTTGCTAAATCTTCACACTCAAAGAAATAAAACTAAAACAGTAAGAACTACAATTTATTGTGTTACTGTATGCCAGGCACTATGTTAAATACATTAAATGCATTTAATCTTCATAAGACTGGCATTATTAATGGGTCCCATTTTCAGATGAGAACATGAAGACTACACAGCTAAGTAGCATGCACAAGGTCATACCATTGTTTTCATTAAGCAACATAAGTAAAGATATTTAGAAAATTGATATATTTTTCTACTATATTTAATGGAAAGAAATAACCAGGCTACTTTCAATCACCAATTTTCCATGTAGCAATTTATGACAGCATTGATATATATCTTCAAGACTGCTTTACAAATATGCCTTGAAAATAATTCTCCTAACCCTATATTTCCTAGACATTTATAATGTATTTGAAAATTAAAATATTGATTTAATTCATGTATCTTGATGATCATCTGGATTCATGGGATTGCAATTTTAGAATGCATAGATTATTTTTCCTCCAGAGGGGAAAATCTAATCAAGCAAAGACCTCTAGCCACATACAAATTCTGTTTTGTTCCTTTTTATATTTTGAATAATAAAATAAAGTATATGTTTTGAATGATTAAAGTCCCCCAAAAATAACATTTTTAAAGTATTTTCTAGTTGTCTCCTGTTTCTCAAGCATTTTCTATTAGCCATCAATCAGAAAACCACAATATACCATTCTGCTTTATTTAACTTAATTTAAAAGTTTCGTTACTCTTTTATAGCATATGATTAGTTTACTAATGTAACCACATTGAAGATTCTCACATAAAAAAAGTAGGAGTTAAATATTTGGGATGTTAAAGAAGTATCTATAATCTAGTCATTTCAATATTCTATATCAGAAAAATAAGAACTTTCCTCCAGAAGGGGAAAAAAATCACTTTCCATTTCTAATTATGGTAAACAAGGCAAAAAGATAATCACAGTCAATGTGATAAATGACAAGAGTTCTTTGCCATGCCACCCGCTAGTTCCCTATCAATAGTTTTCTCACTGATTTTTCCCCCATTTTTTTGCAAATTCCCTAACTGTAAGTTTATGCTATCTCCCTACTCACCAGTACTTTTTGTGTTTTTATTGTTGCCTAAGGGAGCTTGTCAAAGGTTGAACCAATCAATCTTATCTCTATTCAACAGAGAAAGACAGATCAACAAAGCAGTGCCGCTGATTTGTACTTGTGATCTACAATTGGCTTGTTTTCTGATAAATTTCTTGTTTGTCAGGGCCTTTGTCAGATATTTTGTATTTATAGCCTCTGGGGTAATCACTTCTAATACAGTGTTTTATGCTAAGTTTTGAATCAAGATCACTCCTGACATTTACTTAAACAAGCACTGTCCAGTATGGGAGCTCAAGGCTATGCTTTGTGTAATGGAAGAGGGAGAAGAGTGACAGCTTTGTATTTTATTAACATAACAGAGAGCCACCATTTAAAGTAATGAGCCACTCCACACCTGTGCCACCTTTTCCCTTTGTATTGGACCATAATCTAAATTAGGCAGAGTGCCTCCTCTGGGGGATCTGAAGGGTATAAAACAGACTTGGGCACTTATATTTTTTAATGTGCATTAAGAAACAACATACTCGGGATGCCTGGGTGGCTCAGTTGGTTAAGCGGCTGCCTTCGGCTCAGGTCATGATCTGGGATCGAGTCCCACATCCAGCTCCTTGCTCGGCGGGGAGCCTGCTTCTCCCTCTGCCTCTGCCTGCCACTCTGTCTGCCTGTGCTCGCTCTCGCGCTCTCTCTCTCTCTCTGACAAATAAATAAATAAAATCTTAAAAAAAAAAAAAGAGAGAGAGAAGAAAAAGAAACAACATACATTGGTAAACTGATATTTAAACTCATGATCTGTAAAAAATAATGGGAAGCTAATGTAAGTAATGTGTTCTCATACCTGTATAATCCAATACCCATGTCTCCCCCACCAACCCAAGCTACTCTATCTCATATTGCAAAAGCAATTTTTAGCAAGTTCAAATTTCTCCTTATATGAGGCATAAAATAGACTAATAAAGCCCTCTGTCAAGCTAGGATGTTGTGTCATATTTCAAAGCAATCAAAACTTTTCTTAGAATTCAAAATTTATTTTCCCCTGGCTGGATTGATCAGTTTAGTTAGTCTTGACTTCATTTTGCCTCATTCTAAGGATGTGAGAAGACATTTGACTACATATAAGATCACATGGTTACTATACTACAGTCGTTTGGAGAAAAAGAACCTGAATGTACGAATAGACGCACTAATGTTTCTTGTACAAACAGTTCATCTTATAGAAATACATACTTTGTGATATAAAATGTATATATCATATATAATATACGTACAATCATATGTATAATAAGTCATGACAAAGGAATAACCATTTATAAGAAAAAGAAGAATGAAGATCATTTACGTCTACATAATCAGTGCACAGAGAAATGGACATTAAGCCAGCCTTTACTAAAGAGCCCTCTCAAAATCCATCCTTTAATTTTAAACACTGTTCTCTTAATTTTCTTTAATTTACATCTTTGACACTGCATTTTTTTCCTGAACTTATAAACCCTCCCAATATAATCACAAACCCTCTGTTGTCTCTAAAAATGTGTACAGTTTGAATCTAACAAAATTATTAAATTCAACTCTTAAACAGCACATACCCTAAATAGCCATTGGTTTACACAATTGTTTACACACACACACACAAACTGTTGAGTGAATTCTGACATTTTACTCATTCATTTCATATGATGTTTCACTTCTTCAACAGATTTCTACATCACTTTATGACACATACTTTCTAAGTGCTAAAGTTCATATGAAAATAAATATTATCTCTTACCTTAAGGAAATTTAATTCTGAAATAGAAGGGGAAATTTTAGTCATATATATATGTATATATATGAATATATATATGATTTATATATTTTTGCTCCCTCAGAACTAGAGGGAAAAGCCCTGATTAATGTGCCAATAGATAATAAAAGAACAACAGTAAAATACAGTTGCAAATATATATTTTATATGTTTATGTATAAATACATAAATAATTTTATTTGTATTATTTATTAATTATTTTATATTAATTATAAAGTTATATATTAATTTACTGTATTATTAATTAATTAATAATTATTTATTAATTAAAATTATTTATATAAACATATAAATAATTTTAAATAAATTATTTTATTTTATTATTTAAAATTTAAAAATAAATTATTTTAAATAAATAATTTTATTTATATGTTTATTTATATGTTATTTATATGTTTAATTAAATTATTAAATAAATAAATAAATTATTTTATTTTATTATTTAAAAATTTAAAAATAAATTATTTTAAATAAATGATTGTATTTATATGTTTATATAAATAATTTTAATTAATAAATGATTTAATAATAAATAATATGGTATATTAATGATATATGCTATATTTGATATTTATTAAATATTACCTATTAATTAATATTTGATTATAATATTAAATGTTTAATGATTAATACAATATAATTAATAAAACAATAAATAAATGATTCATTCATAAGTAAATAAATTATTTATTTATTTATTTATATTTGTATATAAATATATAAATAAATAGGGGCTCCTGGGCGGCTCAGTCAGTTAAGGGTCTGCCTTCTGCTCAACTCATGATTCCAGGGTCCTGGGATAGAGCCCTGGTCTAGCTCCCTGCTCGGTGGAGGGCCTGTTTCTCTCTTTCACTCTAGCCCTCTCCTTTGCTTGCACTCTACCTCCTTTGCTCTCTTTCTCTCAAATAAATAAAATCTTTTTAAAAATAAAAATAATAAAATTAAAACAGTAAAATGCTATTTGTTGTGCTTTTTGAGGACAGTATTGAATTAAGGAAACCTTGGCCTCAAGAGGCTAAACACCTAACAATTCTTTGAATACAATTAAAAGCATGGCAAAACATCTATTAAAAATATTTGAGTTTGGACCAACTTTTACTAGAACAGAAATTCTTCTATAGCCACATTACACAAATATAAAAATCCTCAAGTTTTCAAAATATTTTTCAATGGCAACAGAAAAAAAATAGAGAAAATACAGAATGATGTTTTAGAAGAAAGGATTTTATTTTCACTTTTCTATGAGAAAAGGAAATTCTACATTTTTTAAAAGAATCACTTCTAGTTGTTCCATTCTTCCTGTGGGCTGGCTAGGCAAAGTACCCACCAACGGAACTGAAAACTAAAGATGGAATTGACCTAGAGCAGTATCTCCCTATCATGGTGCATTCCAGAATCTGCTAGGGAGCTTTTTAAAAATGCTGATGCCTGGGTTCCACTTCAAACTAATTGAATCTTGGAAGCACGTGGTAGACATCGGTGTCTTTAAAAAGCTTCCCAGATGATTTTATTCCGTTGACCACTTCTTCAGTTCTCCCTTAAAAACTGACAGAACATTTAGGACAACATAAACATCTTCCGCAATGACCCAGAGCATAAGCGAGAAGAGCTAAATCTGTAAGGATTTAGCAGTTTTGCAGAAATAGTGGAGGAAAAATATAGAGAATTCTGATGATCTTAAGAGGCCCACAAACTTCATTTTATTTATTTCCAAAAATTACCACAGAAAAGCTAGAACACTACTCTGACTGGAATAATTAGCAAACACACCTCAAGATAGCCTGGAAAGACGGGGTGGATTGATTCCATCAGGGTCTCCAGAAACACTGGTAGGTGCTACGGCAGCCAAAACCCTTAAGCACCTCAGAGATGCCCAGAATAATCTCCCTGCCAAAAAAGACAGAAACCCACACTGAGGGGGAAGAAATCTGCAGGGGATAAAATCCAAAGTGAACAGGTCAGGAACACTGAAAGTTCAGTTACTAGGCACCAAGGGTGCCAAGAAGGCAGATCTCAGGTCTGATGACATGTTTACACAGAGAAGCCATATTTTGAATGCTTTGTGTTAACAATGGAAGAGAAAGTCCTTAAGTAATAAAATTGAAAATGCTACCTTGGCCCACTCCAACTCCTGCATAGGACACTACTCCTGAGAATATAGGAAAACCCATTGCATGAAACATGAAAAGAAGAAAAGGATTACTACCCAAACCCATGAAATTTTATCCTCAGAACAAAAAGGAAAAGTCCTGATTAATGTGCCTATAGATAATGAAAGAACCACAGTAAAATGTGGCTGCAAAGCAGAAGAAAACTGTAACCTAATATTAAAAATGAGACAAGGTGAGTTAAAAAAGGAGTAGAAGTTACAAAATTAAAGCATGTATCAAAAATAGAAAACATAGAAAAAAAGGTGTCTCAACAACAGGCAGTTGTAAAAAAGGAGTTGACAAAGCTCATAAAATACTTAGCAGAAAAAAAAGAATGTCATCTCTTAAATGGTTTTTAAGGTTAAAAAAGAGAAAAAGCGTGGCTGAAATTTAATAATGTGAGAATTTTTTCCTCTTCTATTAAAAATAAAATAGAAGGTGGTGAGTAAATAGCCTGGATTCAGGTTGAGGCTAGGAATGGAACATCTTGGTTTTCAACTAGTATATATAAAGAATGCTCTTTTGAGGGGCCTGCGTGGCTCAGTCAGTTGAGTGTCCTTTGTTTCAGCTCAGGTCATGATCACAGGGTCCTGGGACCCAGCCCCACAATGGACTTCGTGCTCTGGGGGAGTCTGCTTGAGATTTGTTTCCTCTTCCCCTCCCCTGCTCACTCACACTCTCTCTCTCTCTCAAATAAATTAATCTTTTAAAAATATGCTTTATCCAATTGGAATCATAAAATGCCTATATTGTGTCACACTGTACACAACTCAGGCCAACAATAAAATTAAACAATAACCATGATTAAAATACTCTAATAGCTCCTTTTATTGAGCTCTTATTACATAGCTAAGGCACTTTACATGTATTATCTCATTTATTCTTCACAGTAACCCAGAACATGGGTTACTAATGCCCATTGTGCAGAAGAAGAATTTCTATAAATAAAATAAAATTTGCGTGTGTTGATCCTCTTTGTTGGTTTTTTTACTACTATAAAATATCTGAATAGACTTTTGCAACATTTAGTAGATTATTTTAAGAATGATCTGACATAAAACATGGGCCATGGCGTGTACACAAATCTCATTTTGGAAGGTCCTGCAAAGCAGCTAACAATAAGGCAAAAAGCCAGACCTGAGTATCTGCTGACAAGAGAGACACACTATTTGTATTAAAAGAGTGACACAAAAAGAAATAAATGGGGATTTCAGATCTGAGTCCTAAATCAAAAGTCACAAGGGCAGATACTACAAAGCAATCACTTGTGATTGAGTTGCTTCTCAGAGGAAGCCCCTGTGTAGTATCCTCCGGGCTGAGGAGTCCCAGAGATTGATCTATCTAAAAATGGTTAATGAATTTCTGATGGAAGGTCAGGTGCCAGTTAGCAAATAAATAAAATTAGAGAAGTGGTAACAAGAGGATACCAGTTGATGGTTGAAGTGTTCTGACAGCTATTCCTCAAAATCTCATCTGAGGACCAACAACGTGGTAACACTTAGGAGCTAGTTAGAAATGCAGTGTTCCAGGCCCTTCCTCAGAACTGCTAAAGCTGACCCTGCATTTTAACAAGATCCTGAGGTGATTCAGATATACATTAAGGTTTGAGAAGCTCTATTCCAAAGGACATAGTTGATTATGTTTTGTTTTGTAACACAATGGATAACTTCATAAATAATTGATTAATATAATCAAAAGTTGAATTTTCATAATTTAGTCATTCATACATTCATTATCTTTTAATTGCTTACTCTGCACCACAAAGTATGTGAGATGCTGAAAGACAGATGAGATTTTTATACTTAGGAAGTTGAGAACCTAGAAGGTAATTAAGAGATTAACAAAAAAATTAGAAGGGTAATAACTGCTTTGAAAGGAGAAATACAGGAATATATCAAAGCAGGAACTAAACTCTGTTTTGCTTATCCAAATTTAAGAAAATACTTGTGGTTTCTACAAGTTTCTTACAGGTTTGCTAGCGGGGAAGTCTGTTTAAAACAAACCCTGTTTGACTTAGCTCAGATGTCAGAAGGTCATTTTCACAGGTTTCACCCTTTATCTCTCGACATCATTGAGACACGATCATAGCAGAACAGCACAAGAGGTCAGCTGAGAGCATGCCAGGCAACCACTGTGCGAGCTCACTGTTCTAAGAAGAATGCCTAGAAAAATAATACAGGAACTAAAAGATTAGCCGCTTCTGGTGATACAGAATGAAAAGAAAAATGACTTCAGATAGCTCTTACAAATGGGTAGCTCGATAGCCTTCAGCAGCACTTTTATACTGAAATTTCCTTTGGCAGAAGTATTTGCCAGCCGCACTTTGAATGGCATCCCACCTAATGTAATAGGCTGTGTCCTGTATTGGTTCTCTCAATGGATGCATGATTCTAGAAGGCCAAAGAAGTGCCATCAAATTGAGAAAGACGGCTCCCTTTTATTATATACAAGTTTTAAAAACCAAAACCTAAAGGTTCGAGTGAGGAATCAGTGAGTAAGTGATTGCATCAAATAATCATTATAATCATTTGCATCCTTTACTTCCCTTATATTGTTCAAAATGATGTAAAACAATTTTAAAGATGGACGGATTTTAGCTTAAAGCACCACTCCATTTTTTGCCAGTTTTGTGATACTGAGAAAAGCACTTATCATCTTTGAGCATCAGTCATTTTTAATATCTATAAAATGTCACTAATCTCTGCCCCTTAAGATAGTTAAAGAAATTAAATGTAAGCAGAGCACTTTTGAAATGCCTAGGACAAAGTCACAAAATGGAAGTGTCTTTCCGTTGCATATAACCTAAATTCCAGAATTTGGCATTCCCACTCTCCCTGATCCAGCTATCTGGCCTTTCAAATAATTTCCCCAACTTTACAACAGTTCAGTTCAATCCAAGGTCCTATTATATGTCAGACATTTTGCTAAACACAAGGAATACAATGATCACTATTCAGTAGGACATGGTTCCTATTCTTGCACAGTTTGTATTTTAGCGAGGAAGACAGAGATGCAAACAGATAATGTCAATAAACTATAAAAAGCTCAATGATAAAAGTATAATCAGGTTTCTGTGAAAGCACAGGGACATTCAACCTCCCCACAAAAGATTAAGGAAAGCGTTGGGCAGCAGTCGATGCCTGAGTCAAATTTCAAAGGATGAGGAAAAAATAACTAAGTTAAACAGGTTTGGGAAGGACCTTTTAGATTGGGGAAGAACATTAACAAAACCACTGTGATGCAAAACAACATAATGCACGCAGCCAACTACTACTACAGTATTACTGGAGCAAAAGTATATGTTGGAGAGAGGTGAAAGATAAAGGTGAAGAGAGAGACAAGGGACAAGACATTGATGACACGTTACATTAAGAACCATAGCTATAATACAAAATCATTGAATGATTTCTGAAAGGTAACAGAGCCAGATTTGGATTTTGAATCTGTCTCTCTAGTGTCTAGATAGAATAGCTATCTACAATCCCAGTATCAAAACTCACAGAGATTTCTCCAAAATGTGAGGGCATGTTGAAAGTTATTCATTATTAATAAAGTAACAAAGCTTGTGAAACTTTTTAAAGGTTTATTTATTTATTTATTTATTTAAGAGAGACAGAGAGAGCACACAAGCACGGCAGGGGTGGGGGTTGCAGAGGGAGAGAGAAAAATCCCAAAGCAGACTCCCTGCTGAGCATGGTGCACAATGCAGGGCTTGATCCCAGGAACCTGAGGTCATAACCTGAACTGAAATTAAGAGTTGATGCTTAACCAACTGAACCACCCAAGTGCCCCTTGTGAAACACTTTTTTAAAATTATATTAGAGCAAACTCATGGTTTTCTCAATCTCAATTATTTATCTATAATTGACTTGTTTTCTAATACATTTTTTCAATTTCAAGTTGGAAGTCATTGCTATGATTCATCATAATTTTTCACTTATATTTTGATAAGCTTTTCCAATAAAGAGAGAGAAGGACAGACTCATAGCTAAGATGAAATTTCATAACTTTGCAAAACTATGGGTAAGCCCCTGAGAGAAAGTAATAAAAATGATTATCTTTGTGTATCAAGGCGGTAATTGTTATGGAGGATAAATTGGCCAGGGCAAATTTAGAGTCACAGAAATGATTTTAACAGGTTGTTGGTAAACATTCAACGGTTCTGCATGCTCATCTCAGCCTCTGTATCTACTGTTCTCCCCTCCACAAGTACACTTTGCACACTCTTCCTTCCTCTCACTACTCTGAATACTATTGATTGATCTTTAAGGCTTAGATGGTAATTCTTTTTCCATTATTCCAAACATACCAATATTTTCTTTCTTATAAGACAAGCTACGAAATCAAGCGTATTACTATCAAACAGCATATTTGCTGTCAGTTTGTGCTATATGCTTCAATCTTCTTCCCTCAGCTAAATTTTCAAGTAGTGTAATGTAGGAAATAATGTTTTTGGTCTTTTTTAAATCTTCAAAGGGCAGACCATTGTCCAGAATCAGTGGAAATTCCATTTGGTCCTTTAACCTTTTCACGTTTCCTTATAAAATGGTCTTACCATTTTTGCTATATGTCAGAGAAAAAATGAATCTGAGAGATTGTGTCTGAATCAGACACTCAGGGATTCCTTTTAATTAGGAATTCTCTAGAGAAGAAAAGGTATTCTTAAGCAATCTGTTTTGCTTTGCTTTTATTATCATTCACTTGAAGGTGGGGAGGGGAATTTTTTTTAGTTTGTACTTCACTTGTGCTTGTTTCTTTGGCAACCAGGATTTATCCCCATCAACTCTCTAGGGTTTTTTCCTTGAATGTCAGAGGCTTGAAGCCTAAGAAGTATTTTTCCCAGACTTCCTTGTTTCTGGAGCCTAAATGTTATTTACATTGAGCCAGGGAGGTAACTTTGTATGAGACCTGGAAGCAGAAGAGAAGCAGAATCCATTGCCTTTATGTTTCAGAAGCAGTGGTGAATAATGTTGTCCTGGATTAAGATGATGACGGTGGAAGTAGACAGTAATTTATATTTTAAGTAAAGATGACAAGACTTGCTTATTTGAATGTAGAAGACAAGAAGAAAGGGAAAACAGGCATGACTATGAGGTTTTAGGGGTTTCCAACATTGAAAGTTACATCATTTAAGATGCCTGAGGGGATGATGAGAGGGAGGGCTGTGAAGAGAGAATACCAAGAGTTTTGTTTTGTTTTAGATATACTACATATAACATGTGACAGTAAATGTTTGACAACATATGTTAAACTCTCCTGGAAAAAAAGTATACAAATATATCTCAAACCTAGTGTATTATAAATTTTATTCATAAAAATAATAGCACATCATTTACAAATAAAAAATGAAATGCTCTTGATTATAAAGACCATATAGTGTTGTATGATTCTTATATTTTAAAGATGCTCAGTCTCTCTAGGGAAGCCACAGAGAAAGAAAATAATCTGGTATAAATCAAGTTGGGGATTTTGACAGTGGAGGAAATAGATGAAGAAAGAGGCAGAGAAGTTGAGGTTGTTACAGAAGTCACTGAACTGAGCTGTGGACTCCCTGATGGCTGTGAGGGAAGCAAAGGGAAAAGACACAGGATGAAAACAAAAATGGATATGAAGTTTTGATTGGATTGAATGATTTTTGGAATTGGGAAGTACTAGAGTAAATGAATTGGAAGAACAGGAGCTGATGTAATTACTGATGTGCCAAGGTCTAGGATACATATGACCATGGCAGTGATGACCCAGATAGATGAAGAAGAGATTGTTAGAAATGAGATTTATGATTTAGAAGGCCAATGCTTTGGATGAGTCATCTATATGAATATTGAATTTTGACCATGAATAATAACTATAATATGAGTAGAGAGGAAGATAATAATGAGCTGGGAACTAAGTTTTTCAGTGAATGAGAATGATTAGGAGGTTGGTAGAAGCTGTGGTAGTGAGTGGTGTATACTTGAAAGAAGCTAGGATTTTTGAGTGAGGAATGAGAATAATGAGGTTCATGTGGCATGATAAGCAAGGATGATGTCTATTTTATCTCTTGGCCTTGGAGGTCACAGGACATAAGGGATAGAGAGAGAGAGAGAGGGACAGAGAGATAGATGAGATGTTAGATAGATAGATAGATGATAGCTAGATGACAAATAGATAGCTAGATGACAGATAGATAGATGATGATAGATAGATAGATGATAGATAGATAGATAGATGTATTTCTTCTGATGGCAACTTTGTATTATTAGTACAAGTGGAAGGATTTCCAATGATGGTGATGTATAAACCTTGTGGGTTACAACTAACTCATCATCAAATGTGCTGAGAAAATCTACAGAGTGCCAAAAATATTTAAAAGCCAGTAGAATATCTTCTAAACTATAAAACTGAGGAAAATGGTATTTGATTTTCAAAAGCAAAAGTCTTCTATAGAAAGATTATTTAAAACTGCTCTACATGAAAGATAACAAAAACTGAATTACAAATGTCATGTGTAGTTTATAAAATCAACCAGAAGTGTGTTTTCATAAAAGGTTAGAAACCAGTAGGATAAAATACCAAATGGGAAGAAATAAGATTATTATTTGAAAGCATTTGAAAGTAAACATTAATATACACACATAAGGTCATAGGATTATTATGAAATGCAAATTCAGTACAAATCAGCCTTCTGGCACTTTCCTCTGTAAGTATATTGCTCATTTCTCAGTTGTGTCTAAGCTCATGCTGGAACACTAGTCAGTCAAGTATTTAGATCTCCAGCACAGTGAGGTACATAAGTGTTTGCAATAACAGCTTTTGCCCTTTTGAGGTAGACTGATTCTACACAAAAATTATTAAAGGAAAAAGCAACATACAGCCAACTGCTAAATGGTGTATTTAAGACCACAAACGTAATAAGAATCCAGAAAAAATAGTAATCATTGGGAGTCAGGGTGAAAATTAATTATATTATCCTTGTAATAAACTTTACCCCTCAATCCAATGATTATTTAAGTGACTGCCATCAGTAAGAGCTTTTAACACATGAAAAAGAAGTTAAATAAAACTAACTAGAAAAATACAAATGAATGCACATTTTGTCATTTTTCTCATGAAAAGTTCAGAGTTCTGAAGTTTTTTGCCAGTAATAACCACAGTAATTTTTTAAAAGATTTTATTTATTAATGGGGGGGCAGCAGAGGGAGAAGCAGACTTCCTGCTGAGCAGGGAGCCCTATCCAGGGCTCCATCCCAGGACTCTGGGATCATGATCTGAGCCAAAGACAGATGCTTAACCAACTGAGCCACCCAGGCACCTCACAGTAAATTACTTTTTAAAAAGACAATCTATCAATACAAAATGTAATGATTTTTTCACCTTTTCAATTCTCTTTTCAGTAAGAATCTCTCCACAATCAACCACTTATTCACTCAAAAAGGATTTATTGAGCACCTATTTCATACTCAGACAAGTGTTAAGTGTCACTAGCAACATTCATTCAATGTAAGATATATCCTTTGCACTTCAGGAATTTGCTATCAAACTGTGAAACCATGATTAGAACAGGAGGAATATTGCAAGACAATAAACAGTGAAGTTCTCTCTTTTTTCAAACCAGATGTCCAATAAATTCCTGGGGCAGCATTTTTTTTTCATTTCATTGTTTCTTAATTTTTTATTAACATAGAATGTATTATTTGCCCCAGGGGTACAGGTCTGTGAATCATCAGGCTTACACATTTCACAACACTCACCATAGCCCATACCCTCTCCAATGTCCATAACCCAACCACCCTCTCCCAACCCCCCACCCATCAGCAAGCCTCAGTTGTTTGGTGAGATTAAGAATCTCTTACGGTTTGTCTCCTTCCCGATCCCATCTTGTTTCATTTTTCCCTCCCTCCCCCCCAAACACCCCACGTTGACTCTCAAATTCCTCATATCAGGGAGGTATGATAATTGTCTTTCTCTGATTGACTTATTTCACTCAGCATAATATCCTCTAGTTCTATCCACGTCATTGCAAATGGCAAGATTTCAAATTTTGATGGCTGCATAGTATTCCATTGTACATATATACCGCATCTTCTTTATCCATTCATCTGTTGATGGACATCTAGGTTCTTTCCATAGTTTGGCTATTGTGGACATCTTGCTATAAACATTCGGGTACACGTGCCCCTTTGGGTCACTACGTTTGTATCATTAGGGTAAATACCCAGTAGTGTGATTGCTGGGTCATAGGGTAGCTCTATTTTCAACTTTTTGAGGAACTTCCATGCTGTTTTCCAGAGTGGTTGCACCAGCTTGCATTCCTACCAACAGTGTGGGAGGGTTCCTGGGGCAGCATTTAGTACTTGAAGAACTAAAAGGGGTGGGGGGAAAACCTGTGAAGCCTCAAGAACACCAGGAAGCTTTCAGAAAAGTAGGAGATGAGATTGGCTTGATTTGAATATGACCAAGAAGATAGAAAATCAAAATGCAGAAGTGGACAACGTAAAGATCAGCTTCTCCAACTGAAGATTGTGTCCTGCATGAAAGAACACTAAGGAATATGTTTGAGTCCTCAAGGTCCACAAAATAAATACGATCTGTATTCTAGAATTTGATTGAACAGCAAGTGACTTGAAATGTTATTTTTAGGTGGACACAAGTGTATTATGGAATATAATACAAAGCATGTGAAAACTTTTCAAATGACAGGCAAAAGCTTATTGTTTGAAATCACTTTGGAATATAAAATAATTGTGAACAATAAGGGCACTTTTTCAAAAAAGATTGTAAATTATTTATCAGGAAAGACAGAACTGGGTTTGGCAGTGGTCAAAACATGTTTTTTAAATGAAAGAAGTATAGTGATAAGGAAAGGAGAAAAAAAAAACAAATAAGTAGGTCACTGAAGCCAAATATAGGATTTTTACCTCCTAACACACTGCTATCTACTTCCTGAATTATATTAGATTTAATGTAGTAGAAATATGGAAACATTTTAAAGTTCCCAAACAGAAAATATGACATAAGGATTAATCTGCCACAAATGTACATGATGGAATACAAGTAGGAATGGAAGCAGAGATGCCTTGAGAAATTTATAAGTTAGAAAATTATTGCAGTCATTCACACATCCTCTCCTGAAAATACAGCTTAAAATGATTCGTGTATGTCAACAACAACAACAACATGAAAAAAA
>RCUC01143337.1:0-74904 GCA_003697995.1 Taxidea taxus jeffersonii | reverse complement strand
GTCCTGGGATTGAGCCCTGCATCAGGCTCTCTGCTCAACAGGGAGCCTGCTTCCTCCCCTCTCTCTTTGCCTGCCTCTCTGCCTGCTTGTGATCTCTGTCAAATAAATAAATAAAATATTCTAATAAATAAATAAATAAAATCTTAAAAAACAAAAATTTCCTTTGCCCCCAATCTTCCATGTGTGGAGCCTTTGAGATCCGAAGAACTTCCATAATACCTTCTATCTTACCCTTTGTAACTGGAATCACATCAGAAGCTAGCCAAGGTTCATCTTATACTTATTGGAGACAGTAGATACAGAGCTGAGTTGGGGACATTAATCTCTTTTTTCACAGACTGCCTCAAAACCCAGAACTGAAGTTAAAATAGTTTGGTGATAAAAGTTTTTTCCTGGGGCGCCTGGGTGGCTCGGTGGGTTAAGCCTCTGCCTTCAGCTCAGGTCATGATCCCAGAGTCCTAGGATGGAGCCTGTGTCCGGCTCTCTGCTCAGCGGGGGGTCTGCTTCCCCCTCTCTCTCTGCCTGACTCTCTGCCTACTTTTGATTTCTGTCTATCAAATAAATAAATAAAATCCTTTTAAAAAAAAGTTTTTTCCTTTCCTTTCTTTTTTTGTTTTAGAGAAATCAACTCTAAGGCATCGTCTATATTTAGACTCTGACACTTAAAACTTTATTCTGCATTGCTCTTTATAACACTTAAGTGATCCCATTTGAAATTACTCTGCTCTGTAAACCTTTCAATGGTCTCTGACCAAAAACAATAAATTTCCATCCTGACCCAGGAAATTTGTCTGATCTGTGCCCACTCAGTTTTTCAGTTTGGAACAGGATTCTTACTCCCAATCCAAATAGAAACTGTGAGAAGAGAAAGATGACCCAGAAAGCCTTTTCTTCTGTGTGAAAAGGCTTGATCCTAAGTGGAGCAGTCAATGGAAGAAAAGGACTCAAGCTGCAGCCTACAAATTTCTTCGAGTTTAGTGTGCTCAGTATGAGGTACAGAAATGACATAGACCTGCAGATAGACATGGCATAGAACCCACCAGTATATGGTTTCTACCCATAAAGGTTTTCCTAGGTACTTGCTAAGCCATTCCTTCTGTACAATCGTCTGCTTTTCTATCTGTATGGATTGACGCTCACATTTATTGAACACTTAACCATATGTGCGAGCTACTGTTCTGAAAGCATATTATTTAATGTAATCTTTACAACTCTTTAAGCTCATCTTATTACTATGCCCATTTTATAAATAAGGAAACGGGGTTTTCAAGGGCCAAGTAACTTGGCCAAGGTCAACGAACTTGTAAGTCACGAAATTGAGCGTCAGATAAAAATTCCTGGCTTCAGTAGCTGGGTTTGTTCGTTCTGCTCTGGTGAAATAAATAAGTAGGCATACACTGAAGACTAGGGAATGCATACTGCAGGTTGGTTCCTCAAGGCATTTTCTTTTAGGTACCATATTTTTTTCCACGCAAATCTGCAGCCTTTCTCACTGATGGAAGCCGGATGGACACACGGACCGGACAGGGAATTTCTGGCAGTGACAAGGCAGAAGGGAAGAGACAGGGCGGGAATAAGGTGGGGCGCGTTTTCTCAAGGGCCGAGGTAGGCGCCCGCGGGGGTCTCCCCTCCCGGCAGCCCCCGCAGGCGCGGCGGAGCTGCTGGGCCCGCTGCAGACCGCCACATCGCTAGACCCGCCCCCAGCGCCGTGCGGCCCAATCAATGGCGCGGCCTGGCGCTCCGCCCCCCCACCCCAGCCCAGGCCATATAGGCCTAGGCCTGGCCAACCCCGGCCCCGCAGTTGTCGCTCGGGCTTCAAGCTGCGAGACCGTGAGGAACGGCGGCCACCGCCCCCTGCGCGTCGCGTTCCCTCCTCCCCACGTACGCCGCGCCGCTGGTCCGCAGCCGCCCACGGAGCGCGGCCGCGGGCCTGAGCTCCTGCCGGTCTCCTTCCTCGCCTATCTGTGTCCGCGGCGGGCCGGAGCGATGCGACTGGGCCCGAGGCCCGCGGCGCTGGGGTTGCTGCTGCTGTGCGCCGCGGCAGCCAGCGCCGGGGACGCCGAGGAGCTGCACTACCCGCAGGGCGAGCACCGCAGCGACTACGACCGTGAGGCGCTGCTGGGCGGCCAGGTGAGGTGGCCAGGGCTGGGCCTCGCACCGCGGCCGCCGCGGGCTTTGTCCCGGGACAAAGAGGGGCGGCCAGACCAGGCCTGGCCCGGGCGGCCTGACAATGGGGTCCGGGCGGGGCGTCGCTCACTGTCTGGGGGACCCCGAGGCCTCTACCTCTGAGGAAATAGCGCAGCCCGGGAGCCGGATCTCTTCCACCCTCCCGACTCGGGCATGATCACTGAGGGTGTGTAGGAGGCGGGGGCCTTGGAGAGCAGGTGTGGGTCACCCCCAAATCCCTGGGCAGAGAAGGCTTCTGGTAGCCTTATTATTATTTTTTTTTTGTCACCATTTTGCCCCACTGATAGTAATGCTTTACCCCTCTGTGTATCGCTTACCCCCCAAAGGAAGAAGTCGATGAATATGTTAAACTCTCCCCCGAAGAGCAACACAAAAGACTGAAGTCAATCATAAAGAAAATTGACTTGGACTCAGATGGCTTTCTCACGGAAAGTAAGGACGTCCTACACAATTAACAATGGAGAAGACCCTTTGTAGGAGATAGAAGCACAAACATTTAAGCAGGGCTGTTTGTTGCGTGTAGATTGCTCCTCTTGCAACAAATGTGAGGTGCACGGTGAGAAGGGGAAAAAAGGACATGTTGAGTAGGTTTTATATCTGGAAATCTTTAGATATAGGTCCCAAGTATAAATCAGGACTTTCTCCAGTAATACATAAACATCGTTGACTCGATCGATATGTGCAAGTCATATGTTGAACAAACACCGTATTCCTTATAGGACTTTTATCAGTGTCAAGAATATGCCAGAAACCGTCTTATGGCATTACACGATTTATTGCTGTTTTGATATATGTTTCAGTAGGAATTTAAGAATTTCCATCTTTTTTATAAGTAGAAAAAGACCTGTTGCATATGAATTTATGATAATCACAAATTATTACAGCTGGTAGGGGTCTTAGAATTATCTTATCCACCTCTCTTTTAGAGCTGAAGATACTGAAGTCCAGAGGGTGAATGCCTTTCTAAAATAAGTGGCAAAGCCAGGACTAGAATCCAAATTTCTTGCTCTTAATTCAGTTTTTAATATCCTTTACTTAAAAAAAAAAAAAAAGTCTGAGGGACACCTGGCTGGCTCAGTTGGTGGAGCATGCGATTCTTGATCTCTAGGTCATGAGTACAAGCTCCAGGTTGGGTGTAGAGCTTACTTTAAAAAAAAAAAAAAAAAAAAAAAAAAAAAAATGTTAGTGCTCTTGGGTTCTCCAGTCAGAAATTAAATGCACAGAATATTAAAAGAATATTCAATTGCTTTGCAACTGTCTTTCCTCATTGCTTAATTCAAGTGGTGAACTCTATCAGCTTTCCAAGTTGATTTTCCAAAAAAATTCAAGAGATATTTTGCTATAACTCTTATTTAAATGTTGCTCACCATCCAAGGATTGCAGTTGCTGAAGAGAGAATTGCAAACTAACTGGTAAATTTAAGATGTGTTGTCAGTAAATTTGGTGCCCTCAGGAATATTAAGGTTTTGATTTCTCTAAATAAAAACAAAAGCTTTAGACTCTAGTTGTCCACTAAGAATAGGTCTATCTTTGGTTACACTAGCAAGCACACAGAAGAAATTGATTTGGAAGACTGTGGTACCTATCTGTAAAGGCCTGTATATATTCAAATATTTAATAGTAAACTTTAAAAATTTTTAAATTTAAAAGGAACTTAGTTCAAATCTTCATTTTACATATAAGAAAACAAAAACTTGAGAGGGCAAACTTGCCTCTTATGACAGAGCTGAAGTGTGAACCCATGTTTCTGACCTCTTTTGCATTCTGTATTCTATTATGTGACAATGATCTCTTTAAATAAACCAGAAGAAACCCTCATTGTACTTGAAGGACCCTTCAGAGAAGTTTGCTAATTTGTACCTTAAAGTCCAGCACTGGACTCAGGTTCTTGAGAGAGAACAAAATTCAGTAGAAGGAGTTTAGGCTTCAGAGCCAAATATAGGTTTGAATTTGGAGTCTGCTACTTACTGGCTATGAGTCCTCACTTCCAAATGGCAATTTCTTGAACTGTAAAGTAGACTAGATTAGGAATGTAAATGGAAAATGATAAAATTGTCTGTTTTGAAGATCAGTGACAACATATGTGGAGGACCTGATATATAATAATTGTTCAGTACATGGTTGCTATAATAATTATAATTCTGCCTTAATTTAGAGTTTCTGGAGAGACGGTGTCTTTACTTTTCTATTCACCTGACCTCCCCTAGACCAATAAAGGGGTACCACTCTTTAAACCAAATGGTGTATTACCTTTAAACCAAATACTGTACTCTTGCCATCATTGCAAATATTCATGTTCTTTTCCCTACCACCTTTTTTCTATAATGCAGTGTCGTAAATATCTCTGAATAGATTTTTTTTAAGTTGACCTGAATGTGGACATTAGAGGTTTAGAAACTTTCCCCCATGTCTTCAGGTACCAAGACAGCTAATTACAAGAAGGGCTTAAGTCATAATTGCTACCCATAACTTTTGTTAAAATTTCCTCCAGAAGTTTTAAGGTGGTTGAAGGACATATACTGTAACAATGTTTCTCAAACTTCAGTCACTTGAATACATTTTCACAATTTAGGCCCTAGCTACTTACCACTATTATTTCCTTAATATGATTTTGATTCAAATCAACATAAGATGAGAAACTTTATATTACTTTCATAAATGGAAAACACTTTTTCTAATACATATTAGAATAAATAGGCCATTATTAACATATTTGTACTTCCTGAGAGATCTGTGATAGCTAGCAAACGTTATCTGCAATTTTGTGGATGATAATTTTTAAAAGCCAAGTTCTATTTTGGCCAGTTGGCAATTCATTAGCAAATAAATGACTGAGCCAGGTACTTTTTAGGCCTTTAGAGTACCTCAGTGAACAAAACATACCCAAACTCTGTATTCAAGGAGCTTGCATTCTATTTGGATCACATATTGTTATATTCTTGGGCTCCAAACCACTCTCACGCCTTCTATTCCTATTTCTATGGATACAACTGGCTAATTCTCACTCAGTATTTGAAAACACTCAGGTTTTTTTTTTTTTCCTTTTAGAGAAAGTTTAGAAACCTTCACTTCTGTAAATATCACAATTACTTGTCAACATTCATTTGTGTCTGGGAAATTCTCACAGGCGAACTCAGTTCATGGATTCAGATGTCTTTTAAACATTATGCTATGCAAGAAGCAAAACAACAGTTTGTTGAATATGACAAAAACAGTGATAATAGTGTGTCGTGGGATGAGTACAACATTCAGATGTATGATCGTGTGATCGACTTTGATGAGAATGCTGCTTTGGATGATGCTGAAGAAGAGTCTTTTAGGCAGGTGAGTAGCTGTGCACAAGCTGTTCCTTTTGATCATATCAGTTCACTTTTCCTTCCTGCATGAATGAGCACAAGAGGGTCTGAGGTCATAGACTGGGATTGCCTTGTTCTCTGGGTAATCACTTGTTCCACTTGAGTGGTCGTTTTGATGATTTCCTTTCTAGCCGGATTTTGGCCTCTTATTCTGCACTACCTAAATTATCCTTGCATCTGTTTTTCTCAGTGGCGTCATTTGTCCTCATTTTGAGTTGCTTTTTGGTGTATTTTGAATATGTATCTCACTATTTTAATTTTTGTTATTGAACATTTTTATATCATAGTTATGAAGACCGTAGAGGCCCATTCACATATTTTAAACATAGTTTTATATAAAATAATGATTACAAATTTTTAATTGTAATAAAATGCACATAAAATTTAATCATTTTTAAGTGTGCAGTTCAGTAGTGTTAAGTACATTCACATTGTTATACAACCAACCTCCAGAACTCTTTTCACCTTACAGAACTGAAATTCTAAACCCATTAAACAACAATTCCCCATTCCTTCTCCCCTAGGCCTCTGGCAACCACCATTCTACTTTCTGTCTCTGAATTTGACTACTCTTGGTGCCTCATATAAGTAGAATCATACA
Source organism: Taxidea taxus jeffersonii (assembly GCA_003697995.1). Lineage (NCBI taxonomy): Eukaryota > Metazoa > Chordata > Mammalia > Carnivora > Mustelidae > Taxidea > Taxidea taxus. The sequence goes on along the minus strand of RCUC01143337.1, from coordinate 68,760 downwards.
TATTTTTGTCTTTTTGTGAGTAGCTTACTTAAGATACTGTTCTCATAATGTTGTAGTGTGTGTGAGAATTTCCTTCTTAAGGTTGAGTAATATTCTATTGTGTGTACATACCACATTTTGTTTATCCACCTACTGATGGATATTTGGGTTGCTTTTTGGCTATTATGAATAATGCTGCTATGAACATGGGTGTACAAATACCTCTTTGAGACCTTGCTTTTAATTCTTCTGGGTATACATCCCAAAATGGAACATCTGGATCATATAGTAATTCTATTTTTAATTTTTTTTAAATTTTTTTTTAAGATTTTATTTATTTATGTCAGAGAGAGAGCAGGAGCGAGCACAGGCAGAGTGGCAGGCAGAGGCAGAGGGAAAAGCAGACTCCCTCCTGAGCAAGGAGCCCGATGTGGGACTCGATCCCAGGACCCTGGGATCATGACCTGAGCCAAAGGCAGCCGCTTAACCAACTGAGCCACCCAGGCGTCCCAATTCTATTTTTTATTTTTTAAGGAACTTCATATGGTCTTCCACAGAGGCTGCACCATTTAAAATAACTCATTTTTGAAGATTTAGTATTACTGTAGGTTTTGTTGATTCTCATGGTTTAATTTGCCAAAATTAAAAGATGTCTTGTTCTAATGCTTCTTAAACAGAGGTGAGGAAGCCCGTTTTTACTTAGGAATTAATAAGAACTTTTAGTGATATGTAGGAACTTTTCAAGACAAAGGACTATAAGCTTAAGAAATTGCTATTTCCATACTTCTATGTTTCAAGGGTAATTATAAAGACTTTTTAAATTTAAAGTCAGATTTTATTTATTAGTGAGAGAGAGAGAACACGAGAGAGCATGCGGGGAGAGGGAGGGAGAGGGACAAGCAGACTCCCCCTGAGAGCAGAGCCTGACTCAGGGCTTAGTTCCAGGACGCTGAGATCATGACCTGAGCTGAAATCAAGATTCAGATGCTTAACTGACTGCGCTACCCAGGCACCCCATTATAATAAGGACTTTCTGAAAAGATACGTTTGTATATGTGGAAAAAACAAAACCAGACACCTTGTTGCAAACTGTCATTCCCAAAATATTAGTCAAGCTTGGAAAACATTGAGCCTCTTCCATTCATTAACTTACCCATTGTAGTATCTACCTTTTAGATTTTGTTGTGGCCATATTTATCATTGTGTACATGCTGCTTATTTTAGAATCATGTTGGCCACTTGAACTCTATAGGCCATCACTAATACAAAGCGGATTGCTTTTTCTGCTAATGATCATGTATCTGCCACCATTGTAGAGCTTAAGGGCTTCAGCCTTGGAGCCAGTGTGCACAGCTTCACATCCATCTATATAACTTAACAGTTGTGTAGCTGTGGGTAAATTATTACACTTCCTTATGTCTCAGTTTCCTCATATCAAAAAATGAGGATAACAATAGTATAGAGGAATAGTAATATATTTATTATGTTATACTATGAAATATCCTGTTGTAGCGTTTGGGCTGGTAAACAGTTCTGTGTTGACTGAAGAGCATAATGTTGAAGAAAGCATGTGCGATCCACCTAAGTTTACATTTAATATTTAATATATGATTAGCTTTTTAAAATTGTTGTAGCGTTGGTTAACTATATCAGCTTCAGGTTAGTTAAGATTCCTTTTCACTTTCTTTCCTCCTTATTTGGGTTTTCATCTTTTTTTTTTTTTAAGATTTTATTTGTTTATTTGACAGACAGAGATCACAAGCAGGCAGAGAGAGAGAGGAGGAAGCAGGCTCCTTGCTGAGCAGACAGCCCGATGCGGGGCTCGATCCCAGGACCCTGGGATCATGACCTGAGCTAAAGGCAGAGGCTTTAACCCACTGAGCCACCCAGGCGCCCCATTTGGGTTTTCATCTTACAGCAGACTGAAGACAGTAGAAATCAGTCTTCTTATTACTTAGTGCTAAAAAAGAAACAAATGATAATAAGATTTGGGATTTGTCTGTCTAGAGATATCCTGTAGGAATTAATCTTAAAAGCACTATTCAAGTTCTGAGACTTTTCTAAAACCAAACCATGGTATGGTATTATAACTTCCCTGCTAGGTAACAAGAGAGACATTAAATACAGTATTTTAAAATCTTTCTAGAATCAGATTATAATTGTGTCCTTTTTTTCTTTTGGCACTCCAAAGATTTAATGACTATCAAAACATTAGAAATGTGTGTGTGGGGTTTCTTGGGTTTCTTTATTCTTGGGAGGGTGTGATTAGTAACAGATGGTGGTGTTGAGAAGAAAATCTTCACTTTGAAGAGATACATATATATATATATGTTTATATTAATGAGAGGACTCATTAATATAAACAGCTTATGAACAGTTTTTGTTTTTAAAAAAATGTCTGGTTCTAATACTGTGTTCACCACCCAGGTACTCAGTACATGTTGATTATAAGACTATACTTTTTTTTTTTAAAGATTTTATTTATTTATTTGCCAGACAAAGATCACTAGTAGGCAAAGAGAGAAAGGAGGAAGCAGGCTCCCTGCTGAGCTGAGAGCCTGATGTGGGGCTCAATCCCAGGACCCTGAGATCATGACCTGAGCCGAAGGCAGAGGCTTTAACCCACTGAGCCACCCAGGCGCCCCAAGACTATACTTTTTAAGAATGAATTAGTTAGATCTTAATAGTGCTAGGGAATTGATGGATCCCTAAAATGAACACTTCCTTCATGGTAGTCCTATTGGTAATTCTCTGACAACCCATCTCTACATGCTTAAGACTCTCTCTCTCCCTCTCCTTATGGTCCCCCTCCTCATACTCTCTCTCAAATAAATAAATATTAAATAAATATTAAATATTAAAACAAACAATTTGATGCTTGAATTTTCTTATTTTTAAGAAGCTTCCATGTAGAGAATAGAGAATAAAGTTTCCATGTAGAGAACCTGTAGTAGAGATCCTCTTGTGCAATGAAGTTCCTGAAAAAGCATTTCTTTATGTAATGATGAACAATTATAGTCAGCACTTTTAAGCAGGATAATTAAAGTTTGGGGACCTTCCTGGCAAAAGTTCAGTTGTTCTAACTCCCAAAGCCAGATGCTGAATGTGCATGTACAAGCAATATTTATTTATGTAAGGTACAACCTGGCATGTGGCTAATCAGACTTTTTAAGACCCAGACTTTTGTTGTGGCATCATCTGTTTCCTCATGTAAAACCATTAGTCTACCAAAAGATGGCAGTTTTGTGCTTCTCAAGTTTCTATTGATATATAAAAATAAATGATTATGGTCATTTCCTCCTTTTTACTACTGTATGTAGCACTTTCTACGCTCCACTAGAACACAGTATTTTTACACAGAAGGAAAAAAAGCGTGTTGAGGTTTTGTGGAACTGACAGCCTTTTTTGTTGTTATCTTTGCCTTTTTGGAAAAACAGTCTTTCTGTGTATTGGCTTCTTTAATTTGAGTTGCTCTTTAATTGTTTTCTTCAAATGACCATGAATAAAACTGCTTATTTAATTTTATTTTAAAAATTTGAGAAATGGGAACCAGAAAACTACTTTCCTTAATTTTTTTAAAAAACAATCTGAGCTTGCTGAAAGAGATCCTTTCTTTCCATAGGCAAATTTGGCCAAATTCAGCTCCTGCTGCTGAAACATGGACCTTTTTGCTCCAAACTGAAGGGTTCTTTCATAAGGAAATCTAAGCACTTAGTATTTTGAATAGTGGTTTATTCAAAAAGAATTTGATTGACTCAACAAAGTATCTCAAATTCTTATTTGTATGCTTCTCCCTGTGTTAAACCCCTGAACATCAAGTATAAATTATTTGGTCTAGTTATTTGAAATTAAGAAACATTAAGTTAAAAGCGGCTATTTGGAAACAAGATTGTTGTTTTTCTGTCATGATTTGGTAAGTATAACTGGCTAATAGAAACTGGATGGTTTAAAAGATGAATTCTGTGGGGGGAAGACGTGAGCCCCTCCACCATAAATCAGTCATTGCAAAAGTAGTGTTCAGTAAATGACCGCCACCCAACCTCTATTCTAGAAAACTGAAAAGAGTATTTCTTTTCAACAGTGAGACACATAACTTAAAAGCTCCTAAAATATTTGAAACTGTGTTTTTTTTAATGCACTATTTAGTACATAAAGTTTATAGAAAGGAGAGTTTTTTCCCAGAAACGCTCGAAGTGGAATTTATTCAGGATTAGCAATATAGCACTACTATTGGCTTCCAAGGCTCTTGGTTACAGAATTACCTTTGAGAAATGCATTAAAAGCAGCATTGTCCCTAATAACTGCTACTTGATTTACTACTTAAGCATACTTTACAAAACGAGAAAAAGGAAGATGGGTGTGAGAAGATAGAAAAGTGTGTTTACTTAACCTCAAAATAGGTCCACTTCAGTTTTGATGTTTATGCCTGAAGATACATAATTATTAGCACTATAAAGTGACTACCAAGAATAGATATCCAAATGTTATATACGTATACCAAAAGTATTCTCATAGGAGGACTGTTTTTCTGAAACCTGCCAACATTTTTGCAAAGTCATTCCAAGGGCCAGAAACAATTTAAATGGCATATCAAGAATTAACACATAGTCTGAATTTATTGTTTTTTGGGCATTCAAAACAACTGAGATTGTTAAAGAAGAGAATGTAAAATACTGCAGAAGAGCAGGGAGGATCATAGTCCAACTTATTTTAGCTGTATTTCTGACATACCTCTCAATAAATCATTTAATTTTCATTTTCTATCATGTTACATGTAATATGTGACATATTACATTTTTTAAATGCTCAGGTTTACTAATTTGATAAGGACCCTCATCCCAATTGCTTAATAGAGATTTTTACCCCAATTTTATAGTTTAGGAAACCAGAGAGGTTAAGCAGTTTGCCCTGAGTCGGGCAAAATGCCCTTACCACGGCTGGTAAGTGGCATTGCTGGAATTTAGATCTGTGTCTCTGACTCTGCAGTCTGTGTATATTGCTTCTCATAAATATGTGTGATTTTTCTAATCTACCTTCAAGAGGATGATATGAAGATAAGATAATGTATGAGAATGTACCTTGGATTTCACATAGTATGTAATTTTCAAAGTATGTATAATGATGTTTCCATGTGGATGAGACCTTGATCATGTTCAATATTTCATTTTCAAAGCTTCATTTAAAGGACAAGAAGCGATTTGAGAAAGCGAACCAAGATTCAAGTCCTGGTTTGAATCTTGAAGAATTTATTGCTTTTGAGCATCCTGAAGAAGTTGATTATATGACGGTAAGGAAGAAACATTTTAAGAGAATTCTTGGGGCACCTGGGTGGCTTAGTGGGTTAAGCCTCTGCCTTCGGCTCAGGTCATGATCCTCTCTCTCTCTCTCTCTCTGTCTCTCTGACTACTTGTGATCTCTGTCTGCCAAATAAATAAATAAAATATTTTTTTTTAAAAGAGAGAGAATCTTGGGTGACCAAAACTTTAAAACCTGCTTTTTTTCTAAGTCGTTAAAATGAATTGTATGGGGCAACTGGAATTTTAAGAGACAGCAAGATCCAAAGTTCTCACTTCAGATGGGGTGGGAAAGGGTTACTGGTGGTGAGGAGAGGGTTGCTGATGAGGAGGGAGGGTAAATCTTCCTGGCTGTTTCCTCCCGCACAGCCATATTACCTTTATTGCCTGCCTTTTTGTAACTTTTAGAATTTTCTCTGTTTTCCAGTATCAGTAACATCAGTACTTCCTATTTAGTTTATATCACCTCCAAAAACTTCGGTTCTGGGAAGGCTTATCACCTTTGGATCCCCTTTCATGGGGTTTGGGGGGTGAGGCAGCTCCAACTGACTAATGTGTTTACAGCAAGAGGCCTTGTGAGTCCTCTCATCCCTTTAGTACTTGAAAGAAGTACCAGTTCTTCAGAATTTTTGTTGAACTCTAGTTTTAACTCCACAAACATTGATTGAGTCCCTACTATAACTTGGCAAGCTTCTTGAGAGGAGAAACTGTCATGTTGGAGAGTAAAGACTAGTAAAACAAATAGCTTTGTAGGAAATAGACTAAATATTTATATTAAGACTTATTGTCTAGCCTCAGCCTCTAGCTGTGTGCCTTGGTTCTTTGGATATTTCAGGGAGGGAAGATGTAGCTTTATGTTGAATGGGTCATGGTTAGAAGCTGCCACCTTGAATAACAAGGCTGCAGAGAACATTTTTCTCCATACCTCAGTGGCAAGACACGACTGTTGCCACCACTTGTGCCATTGAGGCTTCTGATTCCTCACTTGGCACAAAATAATACAACCTAAATTTAGAACAATGCTGGGCACAATTTGTTTAAGTGCCAAAGTTAAGTTGAGACAAGCTAATTGAACTCTACCTAGCATGGCAGGCAGAACATGCTGGATATTGATTCTCAAGGGAATTAAGGAATAACTGAAGACTGGGGAGGGGAAGGACCAGTGAAAGCATTGAAATAATTTGGGCGTAATGTGCTGCGGCCCCAGAGTAGGATGTGGCAATGGAATGAGATGGACGTGAACAACCTTTTGAAGAAAGCCCAAGCAGGAAGGTTGACTGACAAAATAAGTATGAAAAGAGAAAGGAAGAGTCAGAGATGACTCTGAGGTTTTGAGATTGTGTAAAGTGATGAAAATGGTAGTACCTTTGACAGAATGGGGTGTGTCAGGGTGGGAAGGGTGTTCCTTGATTGTGCTGAGTTGGAGTTGATTGCAGCACAAAAGAGTGTGACCATGAAGTGTCTAGTTTAGAGCACCTTCAGTAATTCTTATTTACCTTAATCTGTTCTGCTGTATCGCTTTTTCCATTTAAGGATATATTTGATGAAGGAAAAGGCAGGGTATAAGATCAATGAGGTGATTTTGATTTGGATTGAAAGTTAGAATTTAGAGATACTTTCATTCATGTAGTTTATTTTAATTTATGTAGTTTATGTTATAAATTACATATAAATATATAAATAAATATATAAATTTTATTTTATTTTAACCATGGCAACATTATTGAAATAAGTCTGTTGTTTCCCAAGAGCATTACTTGAATGGAGGAGTAGTCATTGTAATCAGTGATTCTTAACTTATCTTGGATCACAGACTCCTTTAAAAATAGGGAGCAATCAGAGTGCCTGAGTGGCTCAGTAGGTTAAGCATTTGACTCTTGGTTTTGGCTCAGGTCATTATCTTAGAGTTGTGAGATTGAGGACAGCACCCAGCCTGCTTAAGATTCTCCCTCTCCACCTCCCCCCACACTCCTCCCTCCTCGAAGTTCATTCACGTGTGTGCGCACACTCGTTCTCTCTCTCACAAAAATAAGCAATCTATGGACACTGTCCCAGAAAAATCACATATGCTCATATACATAAAATATGGGATTAAAATTTCAGAAGAGTCTCAGATTCTCTAAAAGTAATCTTTGGATCTCTGGTTAAGATTCCCTGATTTAAAAAAAAAAAAAAAGATTCCCATATATAAAATCTGTAACATTTGATTTCCTGAAAACTAACAATTTGTATTTAAGTGTTATTTCATACAGATAAAAAGGAAGCCCTTGGGTTTGGTTAGAATTGGAGACTTTTGAGAATGTATTTTCATTACAGTTGTGATGCTAGAATCCAAGTTTGAAAGGTATTTGGGTGACAGCAGGTAGTGAGGAAATGAGAAGAGTAAATGTAACCTATGAGAGACCTGGCATGGAGGAAAAGAAACCAGAATGGTAATTAGAGAGTGCAGGGGACTTGAATGTGTTTAAAAGCATAGAAGAAGGAGCTAACAGAAGAGAGTAGAGCCTTAGGAGAGGCCAGAGTTAAGAGTGAAAGAAAGCACTCAGGAAGTAAGAAAGGATGGGAAATCAAGTAAGACCCTTGAGGGCTTCACCCTAGAGAAGGGGGAAAGATAACTTTAACTCCCAAGGTTGAAGAGAAGGATGAGAGGAATAGGCATAAAAATAGAGGTAATTAGAGGGGAAAATGCAATGCTGGTAAACAGGCATTTCAGAAGCCTTACCTTCTTTGGAAAAATGGGTGCGTCTTTGCCAAGAGAGATATTTGGAGAGTGTTTTTGTAAGACTTAAAGTGGAGTTTCCAAAAGATAGCTTTAGAGTATGTGTTAGGGAAACTGAAGCAGAAACAGACTTCCAAACTGCAGTGAGAGGCCAATGAAATGGGAAAAAATTAATTTTAAGGGTTAGGTATATATTTCTGTTTTTCTTTTAGACTTCATGATTCTGGAATAAAGGAGGTGTTATGGGTCTGCTGTGCAGGGTGGAAACTGGCAAAGTAAGAAAAGGTAGAAGATATAGGAAGGTTATAAGGAAAGAACTGAAACAGCTGGCCATTAAACAGGTCATCTTGGGTCCAATATAACTAGAAATCGTAAATCTTTGGATTAGAGAGGATTGGTTGATAAGCCATGATAGAAGGAGGAACAGATTTGGGGCAGTTTGGGGTGGATGGGGTAGATTTGGTGGAAGAGGAAGCAAGGAGGTGTAGGTTTATGGGGGACTGGCACCTTTGATTTAGATCTGGAGGCAGAACAATAGTTCTGTGCAGAGGGATCTGAGGTAAGGGTTCTTTTGGGGATGTTAATGGAGTGGAGAGAAAGTGAAGTTAAGGAAGAACAGGGTAGTAAGAGCTGTCCTTCTGCAGAAGGGAGGAGAATATGCAGAAATTTAGAGTTTGAGCTTAGTGCCCAGATTAGGAGGGCAAAGTGGAATTCTTGAAAGCAGAAGCTTAAAGATGCCAGTTTTATTCCTGCCTCTAAATTCCACTATTTAGAAAGGTTGTCTTGCAAGAATGGACAACAAAAATGAGTATTCCTAAAGAAGTTCTATACTGGAATAGATTCAGATGGTGGTGAGAAAATTTTGTGACTTAATTGTTTTATTTTGGTTTTTTATGAACATGCAATAGGAATTTGTCATTCAAGAGGCTTTGGAAGAACATGACAAAAATGGTGATGGATTTGTTAGTTTGGAAGAATTTCTTGGTGACTACAGGCGGGATCCAAGTAAGTACCCTGGGTGTGTGGAAGGAGGGGGGAAAGCCTGGAATTAAAGAAGAAATTATTTGAGAGACAGTGTTGCTCACTGAGAGCTGTGTTTGACAGGAAAATGGAACAAGAAGGGGTATGCATGATTTCTGCTTGTCTGCCAAGTTAAATGTAATACAAGCGAAACAGAAGGACTCCCAGCTTACGTGAGAATGCTGTCTTACTCACTCTTAGTTCCATGTCAGTATTCAAAGATTTTTCTTCCTTTTTGAACAAGTAAAATGTAATTCTCAATTCAAATGGGCAAGGAAGTAAAGGTTAATATTTTTTTTTTTAAGATTATTTATTTATTTATTTATTTGATAGACAGAGATCACAAGTAGGCAGAGAGGCAGAGAGAGAGAGGAGGAAGCAGGCTGTCCACAGAGCAGAGAGCCCGATGCGGGGCTTGATCCCAGAACCCTGGGATCATGACCTGAGCTGAAGGCAGTGGCTTTAACCCGCTGAGCCACCCAGGCGCCCCAAAGGTTAATATTTTTAAACAAAATCCTATACCTTTGCATGTAGATTTTTTTTTTTTTAAGATTTTATTTATTTATCTGACAGAGAGAGATCACAAGTAGGCAGAGAGGCAGGCAGGGAGAGAGAGAGGAGGAAGCAGGCTCCCTGCCAAGCAGAGAGCCGGATGCGGGACTCAATCCCAGGACCCTGAGATCATGACCTGAGCCGAAGGCAGAGGCTTAACCCACTGAGCCACCCAGGTGCCCCGCATGTAGATCTTAAAAGAGAAACAATACTACAAATACTGGTGTAGAACGTGTCTCATTGAGTGTTTAAAATTTGAGGAGTTTGCATATGCAGCTTTTTCTGTTCACAGCTGTCTTTTCAGAATTGTTGCTTAAAAGCATCACTTACTGTGATTTTCACTTTAAAATTGAACATGGTATTACTTTATAAGCACACGTAGGAAACTTTATATAGTTACACGATGTACATAAAAACATTACCCAGCTCAAATGTATGAAAAAAACTAGATACCAGAACAAGTAGCAGCAGTTAAGACACTTACTGGTTTCTGATAATACACATGGATTTAGAAACTCTGAGCTGTTTAGACCTAAGTGTCACTTTTGAAAATTATATAGTGTGTACTTATGTCAGGACTTTCTAGATAAGTAGTTCTGTTTTGTCAGGCTTCCTTTATATATATAGTGAGGTTTAAGTTCATTTCCTTTATTCTAGGGATATACTTCTCATTGGCTACATGTTACATTCTTGTATATGTATAGTGTGTTTTATTTTTGCCATTAAGCAGCAAATGAAGATCCAGAGTGGATACTGGTTGAGAAAGATAGATTCCTGAATGATTATGACAAAGATACTGACGGCAGGCTTGATCCCCAAGAGCTGTTGTCTTGGGTGGTACCCAATAACCAGGGCATTGCTCAAGAGGAGGTGAGTGTTACAAAAGGACTGTATATCCCCTTCTTTCTCCCCCAAGTTAGGTGCTGCTGGTAGGAGAGGAAGTGCAAAGACTGAAGCTGAAGAAAGAAGGAACAGAGTTGTTTATTTGTTAATTTGGCTTAACCTTGATATCCTAAATAGGATTTGAGTGGGGAGGAGGCAGAACCTAGCAGAAATTAAGAAAAGGGATAATGAGAAAAGCTGTAGACAACCCTGGTTATAAAATGTAATATTTTGAGATACTCAGTAATGAGTACTCGGCATACCTGAATGACTGTTGACAAATCAGATCACATTGAAACGTGAACATTTTGCTGAAAATACTTATTATACTTGATTTGTTTTGTTTTAAAGGCTCTTCACCTAATTGATGAAATGGATTTGAATAGTGACAGAAAGCTCTCGGAAGCGGAGATTCTGGAGAACCAGGACTTGTTTCTTACCAGTGAAGCTACAGATTATGGCAGACAGCTTCATGATGAATATTTCTATCATGATGAGCTTTAATCCCTGGGTAGATCTGAATAGAATACTGTCTTCTTTTATAATTTGTTACCAGCTTTACTTTTGTGATAAAATATTGATATTATATTTTACACTCAAGTCTTACCACAGTCAAAATTATCTTAAATGTAGATTGTAATTTTGGCCTTTTAGAAGAAAAATGAAACAAAACCTGGTATTTATTTCAAAATGTATTGAAGAAATAAAACAATATTGTGCCATATGACAACAAAGTCTTTCCTAAATATTCCATCTGTTTAGTACTGTATTGTGGGATATTTTAGTTCTATATCCATACTTGAAAAAATGGAGGATTTTAGAGATGCCTGAACAATATTATTTAAATAGTATGTGACTGAGCTATCAGTTTTTCTTTTGTTTTAAGTAGATTTAACTTGGGAACTGACAAAAAGGACATTGTTTTTAGATTTAGCATTTTGTTTTAAAACCTTTAAAGGAACCTTTAGAAGGACTTATACCTCACATTTTAATGTTGAGAAGTTCTGCTTACTTTTAAAATGGTTTCTATAAAGGGTTTTATTGTATGAAATAGAACTTTATATTTTTGCATATGTATAGATAGTAATTATATTTAATGTGTAACTATAGCATTATGGTGTGTGGAATTTGACATTGTCCAGAACTCTTCATTTTTGACTGATTAAAAATGAAATGTCCTATCTTTCTATATGTTTGTTTGTTTTTCTTTGATCTCCCAGATAAACCTAGAATTTAGAATAGGTTTTGTTGAATTATACATTATCTTACCTTATCCGTTCCTATATTTGTGTAGTGAGTGCTCTCTAATCTTGAATTATTCGGATGCATATTGTTTGTTTTTTTTTTCCTTTTTGATAAAAGAATCATGTTACAATTGCATGTATACCTGATATATTTTTTAAATTTTTTTTTTTTATGATTTTTATTTATTTATTTGACAGACAGAGATCACAAGTAGGCAGAGAGGCAGGCAGAGAGAGAGGAGGAAGCAGGCTCCCCATCGAGCAGAGAGCCCGATGCGGGGCTTGATCCCAGGACCCTGGGATATCATGACCTGAGCTGAAGGCAGAGGCTTTAACCCACTGAGCCATCCAGGCACCCCATACCTGATATATTTCAGTTGCTGTGTAACAAATGTGGCCTTGCTGTTTGGTGCTAGAAATAATCATAAGAATTACACAGGTCAGGACACCTGGGTGGCTTAGTCAGTTGAGCGTCTGCCTTTTGCTCAGGTCATGATGGCAGGGTCCTGGGTTCAAGCCCCAGGTCAGGCTCACCACTCCACATGGAGTCTGCTTCTCCATCTCCTTCTCTCCCTCCCCACCCCTGCTCATCCTCTTTCTCCTCTCTCAAATAAATAAATAAAATCTTAAAAAAAAAAATTACACAGGTTGAAATCAGTAGAGCTGGTTTTCAGTGGTAGAGCTCAGTATCTGTTATACTAAAAGTAAAATCATACTTGGTAAGTATTTGTCTATACCTAAGTGGTCAGTTTTAACCTTATTGTGGAGATCAATTTATTTACCTTTGCAAGGAATAAGAGAAGTGAGAAGGTGAAGAATTTCTGTTTTCTAGCCCTTACCCACAGATAGTTTTTTTTTTAATTTAAAAAATTTTTTAAAGATACTTTATTTGGCAGAGTTGAGAGAGAGAGAGAGACACACCCAGAGAGGGAATACAAGCAGGGGGAGTGGGAGAGGGAGAAGCAGGTTTCCTGCTGAGTAGGGAGCCTGAACTAGGGCTTGATCCCAGGACCCTGTGATCATGACCTGAGCCGGAGGCAGATGCTTAACGACCGAACCACCCAGGCGCCCCGGTTTTTCCTTCTATTTTAAAAAATTACTTTTATTTGTGGGGGAAGATGTCAGCTATGTGTTCTATTAATCTTTTCCAAGGCTAAAGTTTTATTCTGTATGGCACACATAGCATTCTGGAGGCTTAATGAGTCCTTAATGAATATTTGGGAAAACCTGAAGCTCTTCTCTGATAGAACTGACAGCATCTGCCTACCTCTCTCCCATCCCCATCTTTGCTGATGTGAAGTATGAATGCAAGTTGTAAACTTTCATACCATACTGATAGCTCGCTCACCTTGGTATCTAAAGTACAAGGTTTTCATTTTAACCTACAACACCTATCTAGTCACAGCAGTTTAAAAATTAAAGATAGACCATTATCACTCACTTGTTACTTGTCAGCCTTACTGAAATTGGGATATTTGGAATAACTAATTTGATTAGCATGATAATTATTTCTTTTTATTACTAGATTCTTCAAAATCTTTTTTTTTTTTTTAATATTTATTTATTTATCTGAGAGAGAGAGTGAGAGCAGAGAAGGTCAGAGGGAGAAGCAGACTCCCCATGGAGCTGGGAGCCTGATGTGGGACTCGATCCCGGGACTCCAGGACCACGACCTGAGCCGAAGGCAGTCGCCCAACCAACTGAGCCACCCAGGCGCCCCAGATTCTTCAAAATCTATACCAGAATTGTTAGATCATTAGATACAGATTTTAATTTCATCTTAATGAGTTAAGAATTAGGGGCGCCTGGGTGGCTCAGTGGGTTAAGCCTCTGCCTTTGGCTCAGGTCATGATCCTAGGGTCCTGGGATCAAGCCCCACATCGGGCTCTCTGCTGAGCAGGGAGCCTGCTTCCCCCTCTCTCTCTGCCTGCCTCTCTGCCTACATGTGATCTCTCTCTCTGTCAAATCAATAAATAAAAACTTAAAAAAAAATGAGTTAAGAATTAGCATTCTATATTCAGCCTTGATATTACAAGATAAAAGAATTTTGGTGACATTGTTAGTGTTCACTAATACCTGTTCTTTCAATCCCATCAAGAGAAAATTATACTTCCTAGCCCCCTTACAGGTAGACAGTAGCTACTTCTGGTCAGTTAAAAGTGAGTGACAGTAGTGTGTGTCACTCCAAGACTGGGCCAGGGACAAACCCATTTCCTTTACATGGCATTGTAGAAAAGGCCTCAGTTGACATGGGTCCACAAGATCCAAGAGGCCTTGATTTCTGAGTGACCACATGGAGACTAGCTGGACCCTCAGTGGACTTCACATGATCAAGAAATAAACTTTACCAATGTTAAGCCACTGAGATTTTGTGTAAGTGTTAAGCCCCGGAGATTTGGGGGGAAGGGCGGGTGTATATGATTAACCACAGCAGAGTCTAGCTTATCCTGAGTGAAGATTTAGTATTAAACAATTGGCTCTTATAAGCATACAGAAAAAAGGAATTGCTTAAAAAGAGTTTCTGTATCTTTTGCTAAGTCAAACTAGAAAAATTTATTTTTAAGGCTTTTTTTGGATTTTAATAAACTTTAAAAATAAAGCTTTTTATTTTGATAGAATTAGGAGAATTTGCACTTATCCTTACAGCATAAGAGTAAAAAGAGAATGTGGCTTTCTGAATTGGCTGATCCTGGCTAAAGGGTGTAATCACTTCCACTGTTTGACTGCAGGTACTACTTCACAATGGAAAAGTGGACAGGATTTGTACAAATCAATGCATATGTGGTTCTGATTGGACAAATTTGCAGGATAGAAAATGAGTGTCTAGTTTGTGACACAAATTTAAAGGAAACCAGGACACTCAGGGCAAAGGGCAAAAACCATGATGCCATACTTGCCTTACTTCTTTCCATTGCAGGTTTTGTTTTTTGTTTTTGGGTTGTTTTTTTTTTTTAAGATTTTATTTATTTGACAGATCACAAGCAGGCAGAGAGGCAGGCAGAGAGGGAGGAGGAAGCAGGCTCCCTGCTGAGCAGAGAGCCAATGCGGGGCTCAATACCAGGACCCTGGGATCATCACCTGAGCCAAAGGCAGAGGCTTAACCCACTGAGCCACTCAGGCGCCCCTTGTTTTTCTTTTTTTAATAGGCTTTATTTTTTAGAGCATGTACAGATCCATAGCAAAATTGAGCAAAAGGTATAGTGAATTTCCATATACTTTCTGCTCCCCACATTTGCAGCCTTCCCACTTCCAGAATCCTGCACCAGAGTTGGTATTTGTTACAATCAATGAACATACATTGACAAAATATTATTACCCCAAGACCAAAGACCATAGTTTACATTAGGGTTTACTCTTGGTGTTGCACATTCTGTGGGTTTGGACAAATATGTAATGACATGCATCCACAATTATAGTATACAGAGTAGTTTCATTGCCCTAAAAATCATGTATGCTCTGCCTATTAACCTTCCCCAATCCCAATCCCTAGCAACAACCAAATTTACTGTCTCTAGTTTTGCCTTTTCCAGAATGTCATATAGTTGGAATCATGCAGTATGTAGCCTTTTCAGCTTCCTTTACTGGTTTAAGTATAAGAATAAATTTGTGCTGTTGTTTCCTTAAGGTTTTTGTGTAACAATATTCCTAGCGAGAAATTTCTACTTAAGGTATGAAATCTTCTCCACTTAAGAAAATGATTTAGGAAAGCCAACTAGAGTTGAATTTTTGTTTTGAGAGAGAAAGAGAATGGAGGTGAGGTAGAGAGAGAATCCCAAGTAGGCTCCACACCAAGAGCAGAGCCCAACTTGGGGCTCCATCTCACAATCCTGAGACCATGATCTGAGCTGAAATCAAGAGTTGGGTGTTCAACTGACTGAGCCACCTAGGAGCTCCTGGAATCCAATATTTGATAGAAGTATAACAACTAATTTGCTTCATTTCAACATTGAGTTTTGTGGAATAAATATTTGGCTAGGTTTCCTGGCTGCTATAAATTTTCTTAATGACTGGTATCGGTTGAGAGTATCTCAGCTACCTAAGGGCCTGCAGGGAAGCTACCAAAACATAAAATACCTCAATTTTATTTGGAAAAAAAGACTCAATCCAAGCACAAAGAAAAACAATTGCCTAAAGTTCACCATATCTTCATTTCAAATTAACCAAAGACAGCTCATGAGGTAGAGAAAAGAAACCATTTGAGTTTATAAAACTATTTAAAAATGGTTGAAGGGATTTTTAGAATGACACAGCCTTTAATCTTGGTTTTACATATCTTAAAAAATAAAGCCCTACCTAGTTCCCTGTTCTACAAAGGTATTTTCCTCTTCTGAGACCAGGTCCCAGTGAACAGAAAGCATCACTGTTGTGCTCTGTTGTACCATTAGTAGTATTTGGTAATGCAGGTAAAGAGGCCATCCCATTACAAGGACACACTGAAATCATGAACAAAGGTCATTTTTGTGCCCTCTGAGGGACTGTTGGAATTGATGTTTTGTTGTTCCACTTGCAACAGTGACATCATACAAGTGATCGTATGACTATGCTAATGAAAAACTTGATCACATTTACTTGTGGACTACCTTCATGGCCGTCAGGAAAGGGAAGCAGGGCTAAGCTGAGACTGAGCTGTGATGAAGCAATTGATCGTTATTTTCCTAAAAAAAAAGATTTTATTTATTTATTTGACAGACAGAAATCACAAGTAGGCAGACAGGCAGGCAGAGAGAGAGAGGAGGAAGCAGGCTTCCTGCTGAGCAGAGAGCCTGATGCGGGGCTCCATCTCAGGACCCTGAGATCATGACCTGAGCAGAAGGCAGAGGCTTTAACCCACTGAGCCACCCAGGGGCTCCTTTTCTTTATGTCTCTTAGCCTGCTCTTGCCTTGGGGTCTCTGTGTTCTTTATCTCTTTGGATATTTAAGTATATTTATGTTATACTTATACTTACACTTACACTTCATGACCTGAAGGCAGAGGCATCAACCCACTGAGCCACCCAGGTGCCCCGTGATTGATCGTTATTTTACCTGCCAGTTACACAACAACGTAGTCTCCAGTCTTCCACATTATAGACCGCAGCACCTCAGCAAAATCCCCCATCCCCCAAACAACCCACCAAAGCAAAACAATTAATACATGCTTACAGAAGGAGAGATGAGGATGGTTTGTATTAATGCTACTATCCTGCTAGATTTAAAGATCTGCTAAGTATTTATAAAATTTATGTGACAAAAAGAAAAAGCATAATAGTTTATTTAGAAATCAATGTGTTATCTTTCATTTTTAAAAAAAGGAATGTAGCCTTCTTGAGGGCTGTAGCTATATCTTTACCATCACATATCTAGTATGCAGTCAGCACACAGTAGATACCTACTGAATGAATTCACTAATGGTACACGGTGGGAGAGCAGACATAATATCAGTCAGTTTCAATGGCTGTGTGTGTGGTTTTTTCTTTTTTTTTAAGATTTTATTTATTTATTTGATAGAGATCACAAGTAGCCAGAAAGGCAGGCAGAGAGAGAAGGGGAAGCAGGCTCCCTGTTGAGCAGAGAGCCCAATACGGGGCTCAATCCCAGGACTCTGGGATCATGGCCTGAGTGGAAGGCAGAGGCTTTAACCCACTGAGCCACCCAGGGGCCCCTTTTCTTTATGTCTCTTAGCCTGTTCTTGCCTTGGGGTCTCTGTGTTCTTTATCTCTTTGGATATTTAAGTATATTTATGTTAAAGTATCTTTGGAATGATTCTGTTTTTTCTAGTTATATTCCTATTTGTTAGTCCACTGACTCTCCCTACATAATGGTTTGGAAATCTGGGTTGAATTCACATTTAGTGAGAGTTGTTTTCATGGGAATCTCTTATGTCCAACATTGTGAAAGTGCCCTTTGTTAAACCCTGTGGTTTTATCTGTTCTAGACCGGTTTCTGTGTTAAATTTCTTAGCCTGAAGTTCCCATACTTCACAATCAAGTGAATTTGTACCTCTCATATATCCATACAGGTATAGTTTTGGATCCCAATTTCTTATGTACTACACTTCCTCGCTCCATTTTAGATCAGTGAATGGTGTTTTTCTAGTCTCCATTTCAAAGAGGTCTTCCTTTTTTCATAGTCCTGGCCAGATTCCTCCTTTGTTTTTATTTCTTCTTTGTTTCTATCACCTGGAAATTTCTCTTTCTTGCTTTTGTACTCTGATCTATATTCTTAAATGTCTTAGATTATATTTTATCCAGGACTTCCATGTGTTTGGAGCAGGATTTTGGTCAGCCATCATTATCTGAATCCTTAGTGTTAATTTATATTGAAAGAGAGCTGGAGATGTTATGTGGCCACAAGCGAGTAGCATCTAATAATACAAAAATAATGCAAAGTACATAATGTAGTCTTATATGCTTTTAAAGTTGCCATGTGCAGATTGTTAGAAAATTCCCATTTCTAGTTAGATCTCATTTGCATTTTGTTCTTGAGACTTAACCATGAGGTCAGAGCAAACTAGAGGCCAGTTGGGTCAACTAAATGGCTAAAGTAGAATTCTTGAAGTTTCCCAAAAGAATAATGGGAACATATCAAAAGGACACTGGTGTCAGCTTGTAGGGGTTCCCACTGGCCAAATATGGACAGTTTACACATCAAAATGAATCATGGTCATCGATTATAACCTTTTGAATGAAACAAGAATCTATGAGTTTGTGTGCATATAAAGTAATGAGTTAAAAAGTAAGTGAGAGGAAGAGGAAATCTGCTTCCATATAGTAGAATGCCAACTGATAAATGTAGAACAAATGAAGGAGTTAGGAAATCATCAATGGGGGCACCTGGGTGGCTCAGTCAGTTAAGTGTTTGACTCTTGGTTTTGGGTCAGGTCATGATCTCCCAGTTCTGAGATTGAGCAAAGAGTCTGGCTCCCCAAGGAGTCTGCTTAGGACCATCTCTCCCTCTTCCTCTGCCCCTCCCCCTGCTCACATGCACCTTCTCTCTCTCACTCACTCTAAAATAAATAGATCTTTAAAAAAAAAAAAAACAATGGATGCTACAACCAGTGGGTGAAAGTTTGATAAAGAACATTATATTTATGGCTTCAAATATGTCACCACAAATTACTTTTTCATTACAAAGAGAAAAATGGTAACTTCATAGCTGAGAAACCTGGTGGATACCCCCTTAACCAAGTAATCAAAATTAACATCACAAAAACTGGGACAAACTAGCATTGTTTGTCTTTTGATATAGTCATTGAGAAGGACACACCATCGTTTCTGTGGTATTCCTGGCAAAAAGAGTCTGAATCTAACTGCCTTGGACAGACACAAGGGGAGGGATGTTCTACAAAATACTTGCTCTATGGTCTTCAAACATGACATATTGAGAAAGATAAAAAGGGTCAAGGAACCCTTCTAGTTTCAAAGAGATTAAAGTATGACAGTGAGATATAACATGTATCCTGGACTGGATCCTGAAGTAGGAAAAATAGGTATAAAGGACAATAATGGAACAATACTGGCATTTGGAAATGTACCGTAATTAGTTAATACTACTGTATGATGAATCTTACTTTTGACAATTGAATTGTGGTTTTAATGAGAATGTCCTTGTTTTAAGGAAATACTCACTAAAGCATTTAGAAAAGAAAGAAACATGATGTCTGCAACTTACTTTTAAACAGTTCAGAAGAAAAATAAACTGTGTTAATGCATGGAGAGGGAGAGAAAGAGAGTAATGATGCAAATGGGGCACAATGTAAACAGTTGATGAATCCGAGTCAAAGTTACACTCTGGAGACTCTTCCAAGGTGTGCAATTATATCAAAATGTAAGAATTACTCCTTAGAGTACCTCCTGATGATAGGATTGACCTTAGACCATTGATCAAGGTCCGTTCCGCAGATGGATATAACCAGGAGGTAAAGGCAGGAAACCAAGTGGGTCATTTCAGAGTTTATTGGAAAACACCACTAACTGTATGGGTTTGCCAGGTTGACTTGGAGAAGGTCATTTTGGTTGTAGGAATAAAATGATCTGGAACAGGCATGTGTAGCTAAAGTGCGGAGCCACCAGAGTTGGTCTCCACCTTTCTAAACCCCAGTCCCTAATCCCATCCTCTTCTAGAAACTCAGTACTTCTGATGAGCTCTGAAGCCCTCAACTCTCTCCTTCCCACTGACTTTCCTTATAATTCCCATACCCTCTGCATTACCCCGTTTTTTACTTCTGTTGCTACCCTCTTGAGATCTTTGAAAGCAGAAAAATATTTCCTCTCTCATTTCTATTTGTATCATATTTTTTATTATAACTGCAAAAGTCGGCAAAAGAGAAAGGGACTGTAAATACTTAAGTGCATGTTGACCTTATTCAAAACCCCATGAGAGAAGAGAGCTCACTAATGACACTGACAGGACACTATCCCAGACAAACAGGCCCACAGAGGAGGACAAAATGAGTTTTGATGGCAGAAGCCTACTAAGGAAGCTGGGTCCCTTCACTTGGCTCTCTCACCTGGCCTGGCATCCCATGGACATGCAATCAAATCAAATCAACAGAAGCTCTAGGGCCCCCGGGTGGCTCAGTTGGTTAATCATCTGCTTTCGGCTCAGGTCATGATCCTGGGGTTCTGAGATCAAGCCCTGCCTGGGATCCTCTGCTAGGCGGGGAGTCCACTTCTCCCTCTCCCTCTGTCTGCTGCTCTGCCTGCCTGTGCTCTCTCTCTCTGAATAACAAATAAAGAAAATCTGAAAAAGAAAGAAAGAAAGAAAGAAAGGGAGGAAGGAAGGAAGAAAGAAAGAAAGAAACAGAAGCTCAGGGGCTGTCAGCAGGGCAGCCGTCCCAGTAGTCCACTGTGTTGGGAGCCCCGCCTCACTGGCTTTATCTTTGTTTTGAAGGCTGCAGTCTAGTTCAGGGTTTCTCTTCCTTAGCACAACTGGCGACTGGGGCTGATTCTTGGTTGGGAGGCTGTCCTGTGTGTAGCAGAGTGTTGAGCAGTGTCCTTGGCCCCTATTGGTGAGATGCCAATAGCATTCCCTTCCCCCCAAGTTGTGACAGATAACATCTCCAGATGTTGCCAAATGTCCCCCAGGGGGTAAAATCACCCCATTTGGAACCACTGGTCTAGTTGCTCTGGGTAGTGCTTTCAGAGCTTGGTTTTGAAAGCCTCTAATTTTGTTTTCTGTGCCTGCTCTGGCAAGAAGCGGCAGCACTGTCTGGGAAAGGCACTAGCTGGTGTCAGAGCAGACAGGGACTTCGGCCACTCCAGGGTGCCTGGCATCTGGCGTTGGAATCCTGGCTGCAATCTCTCCTTCCCTGGGTCTGGGTCCTCATCAGAGGGCTAGGGAAGAGATCGCACACAAAGTGCATCTTTACATTTCCTTCCAGCTCTGACTCTTTGTCTTTGCCTGCTTTACCTAGCAACCAGTTGGAAATGGAGTGTGTTTTAATACTTGATACATTTATTGAAGAGAATTTTATATTTCCCACTTA
The DNA here is from genome assembly GCA_003697995.1 of Taxidea taxus jeffersonii. Lineage (NCBI taxonomy): Eukaryota > Metazoa > Chordata > Mammalia > Carnivora > Mustelidae > Taxidea > Taxidea taxus. The sequence continues at coordinate 47,604 of RCUC01143337.1, read as the reverse complement.
ATTAAGAAAAAGTTCATTAAATTGCTTTATGGTTATGACTTTATTGATTCCCCACTCCATCTCAATAAGTTTCCTGCACCAACTTCCCAGGGGACAAACTAAAAGTAAGGCATGACATTGTTTTCATTCCTAAGTTACATAACCAATTTCAGTGTGGAATATGATTTAAACAGACAGGAAGAAACACTGCCTTTTTATGAGAGGAATTTAAAAGTGGAGAGAATGGATTTAACAATTTAAGTCTCAAAGACAAAAAAAATCCGTAGGAATTTTAAAATGTAGACGTTATCCTTTTAACGTAGTTTTTTTTTAATACAATGCTAATATTAAGGGAACTTCAATGAATTATTTCCAGTTTGGGGTGTGTGATTTCTGCTAATTCATAGACCCTCCGTTCCTTCTTTCCCCTCTCCTCCTTTTTTTTTTCCTCTGACAATCACTGATTGAGCCCCTCTAATGAAACATGGCAGGGCAGCCACAGTGCCCATAGATCACAATGTGAATAGAGAGCCCTGCAGTGGGACAAAAGGGCAGCCCTGCTGGGCCCTGGGGATGCAAAACCCAGCTAAAACTAATGCCTGGCCCTTTAAGAGCCAACAGTGGAATCTGAGGAAACTGTAAAGGAGGCAAAATGGGGGGGGGGGGGGGAAAGACAAAGCACTGGGGTTTCTAAGTGAGGCTTGGGAAGACTTGGAGTCCTTGACTCCTCTCTCTCTCTCTCATTCCATTTCCAGCCTAGCCACTTCTCACCCCTGTGCTTCTCCTGCCGGGCATGTCTCTTCTGTTCATGTAGTTGCTTTTTATTTCTTGCCCCTTTCCCCACCCTCCACCTCATTCTCCATAATCTCTTCTCTAGAGGGCACCAGAGAATAGATTTGCTCCCCACCACTTCACCTTTCACTCCGTGAAAACCGAAGTCCTTATGAGAGCTACAGGGTCCTAAAGAATCTGGCTTCGCCCCCCTCCTCTTGTCTCTCGGACCTCATCTCCTGCTCCTTCCCCTTCTCCTCTCCACTCCCTCCACAAAGGATACCATTCTAGTTCCTCAAACACACCAGGCACTCTGCATATTCCTGCCTCAGGACTTCTGCATTAGCTGCTCCTTCTTCCAAGCATGCTCTTCCCCCAGACAGCCAGAGGGTAACTCCTTAACTTTCCTCAGGTCTTGGTAAAAGATGCCCTGCTTAATTCAGCTATCCTGACCACCTGCAGGATATGACAGCAGCCTGTCACATACTATCTCCCCTTTCCCTAGCCCTTCTTTTGGTTCCATAGTACTCATCACCTTCAAACACACTGTATACTTTTCTAATAACATCTGTTCTCTTTTGTCCATTTCTTGCCACAAGAATGTAAGCTCCGGGGTGCCTGGGTGGCTCAGTGGGTTGAGCCTCTGCCTTTCGCTCAGGTCATGATCTCAGGGTCCTGGGATCGAGCCCCGCATCGGGCTCTCCACTCAGCGGCGAGCCCATTTCCCCTCTCTCTCTCTTCCTGCCTCTCTGCCTACTTGTGATCTCTCTCTCTCTCTCTCTCTCTCTCAAATAAATAAATAAATAAAATCTTTAAAAAAAAGAAAAAGAATGTAAGTTCCATGAAAGCAAGCGTTCTTTGTTTTCTTCTCTCCTGTTTTCCAAGCACCTAGAACAATGCCTGGAACATGATAGATGCACCAAAACCACTAGCATGATTGAATGAATGAATGAATGAAGCCTCCTCTGTCTCCCACTATACTTCCACGCCTCTACTGAAGCACTTAATCATTAGATATCAGTCTCTTCCACAGTTGTGAAGCCTGACCTTTGGCAAGCCACTTAGCATCTCTCTGGGTTTGTTTCACACTGTTAACTGGGATTGATGAGTAACTATATATATTTACCTAATATTATGTAGATCAAATGAGTTCTTGAAGGGTAGTGCCTGGCCCCTTTGAAAGTCCTCAGCAAGTGTTAGCTGTTTTTATTGTTATTAAAACTGTGACCCAGGACGAAAGTAAGGGCACAGTGGGTGCCCAGTGAATGAATGAGCTCCAGGCTGCCCAGCACACAAGGGCTGTGAGGACAGGAGCTGGGAACTAGGAGACTGAGCAAGGGGAAGCTGGAAAGGCAGGTTGGTGGTGGGCTCTGTAGTGCCCTCCTGAGGAGGAATGTGGATTTGATCCACCCACCTAGGAGAGATCTGTGTTTGGGGAAGTGTGTAGAAAATGGATTATTAACAAAATGAGAAGGAAAAGACAACAGGAGTGGGGAGATGGGAGGTGGGGGTGAGGAAGACGTTGACTCATCTAGAAAGGAATAATGAGCCTTTAGGGTAAGACAACTGCCCTCACAACAGACGGTGGAGACATTTTGGAGAGAATCAACTCCTTCAAAGCAAGCTCAGGAAGGCAATGTGTTTTTTATGCTCTATCAGGTAGCAAAAATAAGATTAACATGAATTATATTCACTCTTACCTACCATTAATTTCTAAATAGACTTTACTTTTTATTAACAGCCTCTTTGGCCTATTATTCAATAGAGAAGCAGACTGTTTTTCTCATGGGGAATGTTTAGACTAGAAAAAAAAAAAAAAGGAAATTCTTTCCTTGCTAGGTAATAATAGAAAGATGAAGCAAGCACGGCCAAAATATAATGTGAAGGAAAGCTCTGGAACCTGCTGTCATAAAACAGCTCTTGTCAAACCTCAGTGGGTACCGTAGCGGTTCCTCCTGAAGGTTAAAACTGCAAATACACACATTCTGATTAAAGCTCATCTAAGTTCTGATAGCCACTGACAGTGGTTTGGAAACTCTGGCATTTCAAGATCTCAATAAAGTGACTTTCTAAGCAACAAAAGGGCAAAGCTTTGATAAGGAGGCAAGAGAAGATGAATCCCACAGCCAGGAGTTAAGATGCCAGAGACGAAACCTCCTTTTCCATGGACCTTGGCTACCAATTGACAGCTCCTGTCCCTTAAACTTAATTGCCCTTTCTCTTGGACCAGGAAGTTTCACAGTCTGTTGTCAGTCTTTGATGCTCAGATGGTGGTAAAAATTTAAAAACCCGATAAGCTCCCTCACACCTCCCCAAATTCTCACACCTCTTTGCCCGATGACAGCCCAGCCTCCTGCTCTGGTTTCCTGCTCAGCTTCTCTTCCTGAGCAGCATTGGGATTGCAAAATCGGGTCGCTGCTATTGTTCAAGTATTTCTCATCTCTTAGGAACCACATTTCTTGGGAACCATATTTCTCAGGATTTTGAAGTGTGCCATGTTGAGGTCTCTCGGACACATCTGCAGGGCCCTTTGACGAACATGGATGACGCTTAAATGCTGGTTGAGGGCGCAATGGGCTCAGCAGGCTGTTCCGTTTCTCTGATTGTTCCCACCGCCAAGATGAAATGGCTGTTTTCTTACCAATTCCTTTTTAATGGCCAAAATTGGGTCCAGAGGAGCAGTTCCCTTTGGCCTCCAGAGATGAAACGGTCGGCAAAGCAAGGCTTGTGTGTCAGCACTGCTTCCAGGCCCGTGAGGGTCCCTTTGGGGGCTGACGAGGCAGGCATTTGGGGGTGGGGGGCGCACTCGGGCTCAAGCTACCTGCAGAATGTGTAGAACCGGCCACAAGCTTCCCTTCTGGGCACTTAGGAACACGTCCATTCTTTGGAGCCTTGGTTTCTTTGTGAATGCTTCTCATGGTCATTTCACCCAGTGGCTCTCAACGTGTAGTTCCACGACCGCTAGCAGAGGCATCAGGCATCGCCGGGGACCAGTTGGAAATGCAATGCCGCACCCCTTGCCTCCTGAATTGGAAACCTGGCTCTGGGCCCAGGAATGTGTTTAAACAAGCCCTCCAGATGATTCTACTGCAGGCGGTCAGGGGGGAAACCACCAGCTTGAAAGACTGTTTCTATTGGTGTGGGTCATCGGACTTCTTGACCTGTAGTTCAGAAAGCCTTTCCTGTGTAATTCTGCGCCCCCCACCTGGCGATAAGGCTGCTTGCTGGTCCCCGGACAGCCACAAACTCCGTGGTGAGGGGAAGGGAGGAAGGACAGTGCTGGGAAATGCCTGAGGAGGCAACCTCAGACCTGCTGGGACCTGCCTTCCATCTTCACACCTTTAAACAGGGAGAGAACTCACAACTAGGAGGAAAAAAAAGGGGGGAGGGACATTAAAGAGAGAAACAACTGCTGTTTTGAATCTGTAGCACAACAGATTGAAGTGATAGCCTTAAAGCATTTTCACTTATGACAAGAGAATCCCTTTAGGGCAGGTAATGGTCTGTTATATATCAAAGGAGCCGTCCAAGGACCTGAGGACCTTTAATAAGGAGTAGAGGTGAGGTGGGAAAGAGAGGGGAAGGAAGTGAGCTCTGCTTTCAGCTGGCTGAAGCCCAAAGAGAAGAAGACAGGAATAGAACCAATGCAGAGAAGCCTGGAGGCTTTAAGGGCTCCTTATCATGAGAGCTGCCCAAGAGTGGAATGGCATCTTAGGGGCGATAAGGAGCCTCCTGGCTCCGGGAGCATTTAAGTCTGGATGGCCATGTGACAGAGATGCCATAGGAAAGGGAATTCTTGTATCAGGCATGAAACTGCCTTAGAGTGAGTGTTTTGCAGATTTACCACTCTTTTTTTAAACACCAGAACTCTTTCTTCAAGCTAGATAGTACACCATGGTACCTAAATGTATACAACAGATTGAAGAGGGGCCTCTTTGGTGATCCCTGGGGCACCCCTGGGTCTCTTCCGGCTGGAGTTGCTCTGATTCTGTGGTGTTGTGACAACTTTTCAAACCAGAACTTCTCCTTCCAGGCTTCTCCTGAGCTGCCCATGAGCTTCCTTGGATGTGGTATCAACAAGATAACATTGTTTGGGGGCGGGTGGGGGGTACAAATGCAGTAGTGTGTGGCCGCAGCCACAGGGCTCCCCTGCTCTCCCCAGAGAGGCACCCCAGTGTGTGTGCATGCGAGCTGAGATTGAGGATCCCAGTGGCAGGGAGGGGGCTGAGGCTGTCATTGGAGCTCACCCAAGTGTGAACCGCCAGTCTTTAGCCGCCTTCAGTGCAGACATGACAAGGCAGGCAGACCCCAAAGCCTGAGCCAACAGGTAGGCATGAATGGAACGGTTGCCATGCTGTGGGAAACCCATCTTGAAGGCAGCCCCGAAGGCTGTCTGGGCCTACCTTGGTGGGAGTCCCAAAGGTGAACAGGGGGGTACATCTTCAACTTTGAAGGGGCCAAACATGAGATGGCAAGGACCTGCTGTGGAGGACTGGCCTTGGGGGTCCTCCCTTCTCTGCCCAACACTTGCTGGCTCTGAGTCTGTTTTTTTCCGACAGTATCATTATGAACTTCCGTGTTTCAGCTTTAAAACTAACAAAAGACATATTTCCTTGTTTTGATCTCTGAAAGGATCTAGGACCAATAACTAACTAATCTAGTAGCAGTGAGCACCCCAGTGCCCAGACTGTGGTCTTGAAATCCCACTTTCCAATTAAAGAGTGGGTTCCGTGAAAAAAATGGCTGATTTCAAGTCTGGGACAGGAAATGGACAAGAGAAGCCTGGAACATCCTTTGAACCAGATGACAAGAAGTCACCAAAGAGCAGTAGGACAGTGTTAAAAGGATTCAGGAGTCAACTTGAAGAGGCTCTCTTTGGCCCAAGGGGAACAATTTTAGCATCAGTACAGGTAAAACTGCCACGGAATGAAGCACATCAAATACGTTAACTCCCTGAGTTCATTAATGATACTAATTAATTGTATCCCTGATTGGTCACCCCTGGAGTGTGCTCATGAACAAATTCAGTATTTTGAAAACTGATGAAGACAAGTAATCAAACATTTATCTATCTTTCCTATATAACGTGTACTACTGCATAACCAAATAGTGATGAGTCTAAGTTTCTCTTTATAGAAATAGTTCAGTTCATAAGTGAAGAAGGAATGATAGAATTGGAAATCACCATTTGGCAACCCCCAATCCATTAATGGACAGCAGCACTGATTAGCAGTGTCTACTACTATCACAACTGGAGACAACCAGACATCACAGACCTTCTATGAAATATTCTTGCCAAAACATTCAGCCTAAATCTGCATTCACATGGCAATTTACAGGATTGTAAGAGATAAAAGGAAGTGTTGAAGGACACCACAGGCATGCAATCAGTAAAATCTCAGCCGTGGGAACCTCTATAGGATAAAAGATCTTGTTTCTTAAACAAATTGTGAGAAAAGAAAGAGAGATAGATATAAAACTGATGTTAAAAGAAACTCAAAAGACACATCACCAATCACAACTTATTTAGTTCAAGATTCAAACAAATTGAAAAAGTAATATAAGACTTCTGTGGCATTTAAAAGACTATTAGAAATTTGGGGCGCTTGGCTGGCTCATGGGTGAAGCATGTTCGAGCCCCATGTTGGGTGTAGAGATTACTTGAAAATAAAATCTTACAAAAATAATAAACTAATAAAGACAATTAAAACTTTGAACACTGGCTGGATATTTGATGACACTAAAATTATTGTAAATTGTTTTTAAGTGTGACATAGTTATTTTTTTCAAGAGTCCTTATCTTTTAGAAATATATAAAAAATCTACATATGAAATTATATAGCTTTAAAATAATGGAGGAGGGGGAGGATGTGAATGGGGGTAGAGATGAAATGAGTTTGGCTCTAAATTCATAATTGCTAAAAGTGGATGTTGGGACCTGGCATTTCATTCTTCTGTTCCACCTTCTATTCTACTTTTGGATATGTTTGAGATTTTCCATAATAAAATGTTTAAAAATAGAAATATAGGGAAGCCTGGGTGGTTCAGTGGGTTAAGTGTCTGCCTTTGACTCAGGTCATGGTCCCAGGATCCTGGGATCTAGTTCTGCATAGGGCTCCCTGCTCAGAAGGAAGTCTGTTTCTCCCTCTCACTCTGCCCTTCATGCCACTCATGCTTACTCTCTCTCTCTCTGAAATAAATAGATAAAATCTTTAGTAAAATAAAATACTTAGACTGTGCTGAAACATGGACTCTTAAAAAGGGCTCCCTCTTCCTGTTCCCCGCCCCTGCTTTGTCCTACATTGCAACAAAATGTGTGCACATGCACGTAGAAATCTGAGCTCACGTGTCCAACCTCTATCCACACTGCCTGGAAAAGGTCCCCTTGGCCAACCTCTGGGTCTATGTCGCACATGCCAACAGTTTAGTTTACCCTCAGGAGGACATAGTTGTGAAGAAGAGGCCCTTGCAGGCTTGGAAGCAGTTTGGGAAGGCTATTCCAGAGGTTCAGGAGCCTGAAATTTGTTCCAGAAAGGGGGCACAGCTTTGCATGGGTGTGTCTCTTTGATCCTGTTGACTCCTTATGCTGTGGAGAGGAATGTGGTTGGAGGAGGGCTGTGATGGGGCCCAGAGTCCATGGGTCCCCAGGGTAATACCAGTAATGGCTGGTGGGAGGACAGGAATTTTATCTCAGATGAAGCAAAATGGTAAGGCCCTTGGAGTTTTCAAAATCCACAATTAAATACATGACTTTCATCTAAAGAATGCTGGAAAAAGGATCATTTTCTTAGTCCTCAACCCTATTGCCACAGCAAGATGACAAGCCATAGCAAAATCAAGGCACACAGATGGAGAGGGTATCCTGGAAGCCATATTAAATCAGAAGACTGATTTATTCTTTGAGGGTTTAAAATAATTATATAAATAATATACTTACAGTGTGAAAACAATTATATTATCCTCTATTTTATAATATATAATATAATATATATTAATAACATAATAATATATATATTGTATAATTATATATCAAATAATTATATTATTTATAATGTTACTCTAAATAGATTTTAAACCCTGGAAGGATGACTCCATCCTCTGATTATATTATGAAAATAATCATATTATTTATAATGGGGGAAATAAGTATCAATTTAATTAGACACAACGTGCCTTCTAAAAAGTCATAGCACTTATTAAAATTGAATTCATCTTGTGCTTCCAAGATGAAACTGGCATGCTTCCAAGACCAAACAGCATGGAATAATGCCTCCAAGAGTTATTGGGATGGTTGGCCAGGTGGCAATCTCTTGGCTTAATTTGGAAACTGCTTCTCAGCTGCTTGAAGTCCCACCATCAGCGCTTCATTTGTTAGCATCAGCAGCAATACACATACAACAGGCTCTTAGAGCAACTTGCAACTTGTCCGAGGAGGAGAAACCTTTCAGACCCTCACACCTTAGTGAGAACAAGTTGATCAGCTTTTCTCACAGGCAGGGCTAGGGGAGTGGAGGCTCAGGCATCCTGGAACCTGAATGGAGGGCTGAAGAATGAACAGAGGACTTCAGATGGGGTAGAGATGTCCCCCCAAGTTTGCCTTCTTCAAGGGCTCCTGTGCTGCAGGAGGTGGGGATATAGAATGTATCACAGACATAAAATGTCTGGCCTTTTCCCGAGCCCTCTAAGCCAGGCAACCTTCTGTGAATCTGAGACTTGGGTCTCTTCAGAATTTCTTTTCTGAGCTGGATGTAGAGGACCAAAGGCATAGCAGGCTTCAGGTTGACCGGTACTCTGCCAGCCACCTGCCCATCCAGTTCTTGTCCTCACAGCCATGGTGGCCTTATTCTTTTGGAAGTTTCTGTTCAACTCAAATAGACCAGAAACAGAATCCTGTGACCACAGGCCACCTTTCTGTTCTCTAGGGGGCGCATCTCTCTGTCTTCAAGGTCATGGGGTGAAACTTGAGCCTTGACTATCCTCCCTATAAGCTTCCAGGAATTTTCTGTAATGCAGGATCTCTGGGTGGGTGAAAAGCCACAGGCCACTGTACTTTTGATTCAAACTTTTGGACGAGGTTGGGCCCCAGAGCTGGAGAAGATCGTCTTGGCTTTGGCCTGGGGGCTTTGCAAGGTTCTTTGGTTTTTTGCCCTTAGGTGTCAGGAGGAAGGTTGGGTTACTCAGTGTTCTTGACCCATTATCACCCTTCAGGGAGACTCCCTCCTTGATTTTGAATAGATGAATTCCCTTTTATGCCCTAGTTTCCTTCTTTCCCCTTTTCCACCATAGATAAACATTCTGATGTGCTTAATACCTATGTTTCTATTTGCACATAATCTTGCATGTGTTCTGTGTGAGTATCTATTTTTTAACCTGGAAAATTGTGTATTTTTCTTAAATATAAGCGGAAAATTATAAGCATTAATACATTACGAGAAACTTTATCCAAATGTAGAATAAGTATGTTGTTCCAAACCCAGGGCCAGGCAATGTGAAGATGAAAAATAATTTGAGGAGCAAGAATACATTGTGATTAACTCATATACTTACATTTCCACTGATGTACCTTATTCCTGTAAATTTGTAAAATTTTCAAATTTTATTATTAAAATAGTGCTAAATTCCTGAATGGTACTGAATTACCATAGTTACTAAAATAGCTTTCAACTATGGGAAAGATGCAAAAGTGGCAAATTAAAAAAAAAATTTCACACAGGTGAGATGTTGTACAATCATGCTGGTCTATGAAGTTAGTGTTCAAATTTTGGATGAAAAAACATTCCCCTAGTGTCCCCAAAATAAGCGAAGTCTTGAAATATTTTACAGCGGTACAAGATAGTATTCATTTTATGAACAACAAAGGCAATAGTACAATGCTAAAATCAGCAAGCACCCATGCCTGTATTATTAATGTAGAGAAATGGTATCGTGTTATAGAATCTCATCTGATTTCCCATTTATTATTCCACTTTAGGATGCATTCATGTTGCTGGGTGTGCCTGCAGGGCATTGCCCACGTTTTACTAATCCACTACCCTGCAGGTGGACTCAACCTGCTCCCTCCCCCAACACGGGCCATGGAACAGAACTTCTGGGTCATTGGACTGAGATGGAGGCTTCAGCCTGGAAACCTGCCTAGTGCAGCAGATGCCAAAATGCTTTCCCTGTGCCTGGAAGAGATGCTCTGGAAGTCTGAAGAGCCACACTGCCTTTCTCTAGTGCTAGCTAGGCTTTAACGCTCCTATCAGATTCGGGGTACGAAAGTCGGAGTCGAGGAATAGCCAGTCTCTGCTCTGAGAAAAGTCATCCTGGGATCCAGATGAGGGGCCCCACATCTCTGCAGAATTTGCTCAAATGTTGCTTACAAAGTCCTGAATACTGAGCACAGCTCAGGGTAGGGAAAGAGCCACCTCTCACCCAAGACTAAGGAGACTCAGGCAGGGCAGACAGAAGACTTGAACAGGTACACCTGGGATCAGGTGGGATCAGATGGTGCCTTTGCACCTGTCCCTGCAACTGGGGAAGGCTGGTGGAAAGCATCTTCACTAACCGTTGGACTGAAGCCACCTTAGGAAGCTCAGGCTTCTTGCACTAAATACAACTCAGAAATGCCGAGGCTGATTCTGGCATGAGGCTCTTCAAGCCCAAAGAGGGGACCTCAGGGTCTCCTCTAGCTGATTTCCACCGTCTCACCCCTCTAGCCTTTAGGGGGTGCTGTTCCTCCACATTTGAGGGTCTGAGCCAGAACCAAGGGCAGCTTGGTCGGCCTCCTGGGGATGGTAAAGACCACCCAGATAACGGCTTGTGGAGAATGAAGGGAAATTGGCCCAGGCAGAACCCAAACCTGGACTAGTCCTTCCGGGGTATAGCTCGGTTCTCTTCCACCTTGCTCCAACAGCACCACCCTTCACCATTGTTCCAGGAGCTCCTCCCATTTTATCCAGACCCTTCCAAAAGTGACCTATACAGGCTGAGCCCTCCTCCCACCACTGGCTAGTCCTGCAGTCCTGCCCCCTCTCCTCCCTAGCAGGACAGCAGTGGCTTTCCCTGCTAGGCCCCCTGGGTGGCTTATCTCAGAAAGCCACAAGTCCAACTTCTGTGTAGAACAGACACCACCACACAGTAAACAGCAGAGTGGGGGGATCCTTGTCTTTGCTCTCTAGACCCTTGTCTTATGGGCATGACTGGAGGTTAAGGACACCTATGCTGGCGCAAGACCAGTGAGATTGGGGGAAGTCAGAGTGGAGAGGTGAGTAGGAGACATGGGGTGCCAGTGCGCTCTGGGGCGGCCCCGGGGTGGGGGTGGGTGGCGGACCTTCTAAGTACAGCTGCTACCTAGAGAAAGGGCACTCACTGGGAGGGTAGCATTTCCTCCTTGCCTCCACAACCGTTCTGTAAGCCTCTCTTATGTGTCAGGCACTGTGTTAGTTGCAGGATACAACTCTGAACAAGAGACGCGTCCTTCCTGCTGCCGTGGGACTGACACTGGAGGGCAGAAGAGACAAACTGCCAGAAAATACATAGTTACAAGATGCAAGAATAACAATGAAGGAAACCGGGAGGCTGCTGAGATGGAAAATAATGGAGGAGGGGGGAAGGAGCCACTTCCGATGGGGCAATCAGGAAAGGAGACATTGAGCTTTCCTGTGGCTGAAGCCGTGAACTATGCGAAGTTTCCCCTGCCCCGCACCCCTTTCCTTCCTCTTACACAGCAGCATTCTCAGTTCCCTCGGCTCCTCTGGGTCCACGTGGGCGCCTGGAGTGGACATGTGATACAGATCGGACCAATCAGGGAACTCCACCCCACCCTGGCCCCAGTGATTGGTTCAGAGATGGGCACCGGACCCCAATCCGGCAAAGGAGAGTTAGGCAGGGAAACCCTGACTGGAGCCTTGGAGAAGAAGGGTGCCCCTTTTCATCTGAGGATGCCAAATGAGGATGTCAGCCTTGAACAGCCAGGGGCAGCCACGTGGAAAGAGCCTGACGGAGGGTAGAGCCCACCCCAAGGAGAGCAGAGCTGAGAAAAGGAGGGGGCGGGGAGAGACCTTTTGATCAAGCTCTAACACCATGTTTGAGTCTCTGAATCTGCAGGAGGGGAAAGGAGGAGATACATCAGCATTCCCCAAAACTCCCTCTGGGCTCATCCTCCTGCACCGGTCTCCTCCCTGTCCCTAACTCTACCTAAAGCTGGAGGCGGATGCCGGGCAACAGTGCAGTACCTATGTGGAGCCCCGTGTTGGCAGACCCTGCCCGCACAGGCAGTCTCCTAATGTCTTCCCTCATCTTCTCCTTTCGGTGCCATCCAAAACACTGAGATGACAGGAAAGACCCATTTAACATCATGTCCCAGGAGTATCGTTGGTCCTTTTCTACAAATGACGCCCAGAGAAGTTAAGCAGCCTGCCAAGGACAAGCATCTGGGCAGGGACAGAGCTGAATTCACAGCCAGGTTTATCTGATATCCAGTCACCTTTCTCGTTTCTACTGCTGCAGCCTCGGGGTAGTGTGGTCCAGCAGGCAGGGCTGACGACGGCCAGACAGAGGCATATATGGAGCCAGGAGGCTCCTAGCATCAGGGACACAAGCAGCTTGGCCTGGGGTTCCTGGCCCTAACTCCAGCTCTGTCATCTGGGGCAGGACAGTCCTCCATCCAGAGGAAGTGGCATTTATGGGGTCTGGAAGGTGCAGCTCAGGGTCTAGGGTTAGCGCTGGGGGCTGAGTGCCCGCTGTGTGTCAGGTACCTAGCCAGGCACCACACTGTGTTGCTGTGTTTCATCCAGATGGGAAACTGACTAGCAGCCAGAGCTGATGAGACCTGCTGCTGGATGGTTTCTTAGTCTCCTTGCTTGGGTCAGGCCTGCTGCTTGGGATGGGGTGGGGCTGAGGCTGACCAGCAGGGTGACCCCGCTGTCAGAACAGTATCAGAAGCCAAGCCCACGCACTTGTCACCCACATCCATCCTTCCCTATCCCTCTGTGCCAGCCTGACCCTGTCCCAACCTCCTCAGGCCTTTCTAGAAACCTCCCCTGCCTCTTTGCCTCTGGCCCTACCCCTCACACCTATCTACCAGAGCTGCCATTGTTTTCCCGATTATTCACTGTTTTGCTGCCAAATTCACGGTCTGAAAACATGTATTATAATGGCGACCTTTATCTACAAAGGATCTCTGAAGCTTCCTGGCCTGGCATTTAAAGGAGTTAAAAAAAAAAAAAATGTGACCCTACCGGGCTTTTCAGCTTTATTTCTCCTTCCTTTCAGAGGTGTCTCCTATCCACGTGTCACACAGTGTGTGCTCATTCCTCCTACCACACCGCAGGCTGCCTCTGTCCATCCTGCTGTCCTCTCTCTATCTGGTTAATATAACAACTCACTCCTTCAGCCTACCTTTCATTTGGCAGGTATTACAGGCATCTCACTGTATGCCCACCACTCTGACACCTTGCCCCTTTTATGGTGATCTCTGCAACTCATCTATCAACCTCCTGCATGAGACCCCGTCCTTCCTCCTCTGCTCCGCTCAGCTGCAAACTCTTCCGCAGCAGAAGCTGTGTCTTGCCCATTTCACAGACCCACAGTGTCCTGCCTGTGGCAGGGGTTGATGAACAATAAATGTGTGTCACGTAAATAGGACAAACGCAGGCTCTGATTGGCAAGTACTAAACACTGGCTTGAGAGTCTAGAGTTTAGTTCCAGCTCTGCCACTGACTAGCTGTGTGGCTTGTGAAGAGCTAGTGTCTTTCTCTGGGCCTTTAGCTCTCTACCTGCAAAACGGGACTACCCATCCTTGTCCTGCCCGCCTTACTGGGTTAAGGTGAGTGGGAGATTTGGTGCAGTTGTGGGCTGTGATTACAATGGTTTCCCTGCAATCAGGATGTATGGGGGCTGGAGGCAGATGACTGTTTCTTGGAGCTCCTTGGCCATAAGAGCTGAGCTGAGCAAAGCCAGCATAAGGCCCCTCCCATGCCCCTCAGAGGCCAGCCCAGGGAGAGTAAGGCAGGGGGAAATGGCCAGCAACGTGGCACCCACGTCTTGATCTGTGGTGTGGGTGAGGTGCTCCTATGCTCCTGGGCCTTCTGCCAGTGTCCAGGAAGGGGCAGGAGCTATTCCCCAGACCAAGGCTGCTTGCAAGGGGTCAGTGGATATGACCTCACTTGGATGGTTGCCGTCCTATAGTCTCCAAGTCTCCAGGCAGCTCCCAGGGAATCGGGTTGGGGTTGGGGTCGGATCAGAGTATTTTCTTATCATGGGTTATCTGTGATGATGACGAGGAACAGTTGAACCCTCTGAGTCAGCACCTTGCTGTCCAGAGTGGAACCCTGCTGTCCAGAGGGGAAGCCAGGGCTTGTGCAGGAGAAGGGACCAGGCCAAGGTCACCTTTACAGTCCTGGTGTGGGTTTTGCAGATAGAGAAGTTTGAATCTCTGCTCTGCAACTTACTAGCCCAGGTTGCAAGTTGTAACCTGAGTCTTAGTTTCTGTAAATATTAACAGGGGCTTGCAATTCTAACATTTTAGAGCCATGAGCACTGGCGGGAATGATTGTATTAAGGTGCCCATTCCTGAATGGCAGCTTAGGCATCTGGCTCCATCCCCCCTGCCCCCCGCCCCAGGGTGATGGGGATGCTTTCTCTTCCCCATTCTGGACCGCTCAGAGGAAACACTGTCCCATTTCTCAGGTGACAAAGCTGCCAAAGGCTTTCGAAGAGACTTGGTTTGGCTGTAGGCTCAGAGCAGGAGGTGGCAAATCTAAGATCCTGCCACTCAGAAGAGTGATTCCAAAGAGGTGAGTGGCCTGGGAGTGGGGCCAACCTTCCATCCCCTTCTGTTCCTTCATTTGCTCACTCATTCCACAATGGGGCGCATCCACTCGGAAACAGATTCTATCTTGGCTGCTGCTCAGTCAGATGGGACTGAGACCCAGGTGCCCGCTGTTTGAGAGGCTCTCCGCCCAGTAGGGAGAGAGACAAAGCAGGAGGGCACCCTGCTGTGGGAGCTGTGTCCCCACCAGGCAGGGGACACCAGAGAAGTGGGGTTGCTCAAGACTCACACTTCCTTCTTTTTTTGTTTTAGTTGGAGAGTATGTTGTCATGGTTGAGATCAAGTTGTATGCATAACTTAAAACCTATTTTTATTTGGCATTATGTCATAAACACATTCCCCCTGTTATTATTAAACTCTCTGTAAATATTTTCAGTGGCTACAGTGTATTTCCAGTAGAGCAATGCCATAATTTAATTAGGCTTGGACATTTAGGATGTTTTCAGGGTTTTATTTTCCCCCTATCATAAAGAATGCTGTTATGAACATCTCTGTGTATAAATTGTTTCCTTGGTTTCTTGTTATTTCCTCAGAGTAGATTTCTTGTCATGGAATTCCCAACAGTATGTCAACATGTTAGAAACCCCTCCACAGTACCTTGATATTTACTGCCAAAGGACTTTCTGAAATGGTTTTCCCAGCACGCCCAATGCTAGTCGTGCACTGTCAGTGTTTAGGTCTGTCTGGAGGTACAGGGTTGTAGTAGAAAGACAGGGTTGGGGTGGGCATTGAATCAAAGAGACCTGGGGGTCTCATGGCCTTGGCCACATTCGTTCTCCCTTCTGAGGACAGTAAGAGTGATAACCCTTGAGCAGCTTTGTGAGGAGTAGACATGGTGAATATAAAACATCTAACTCCATGCCAGGCACACAGTAGGCGCACACTAATTGTTTACTGGCCCAGTGTGACACTTTATGATGGGGACCGGAGTGAATTCATGCCCTTCTGTAAGCTGGTGCTGCCGGGTGAGGCCTTAGCTCTAGAGTGTCTCCAGCACCCCTGGCATGCATGTCATTACACTGACCAAGCCAGGGCTCCCCAGAGCCCTGCAGGCAGCAGGGCGGAAGGCAAAGACCAAGGCCAGGGAAAGTGAACAAAGTGTTCTGAGGGCAGAACTGAGGGAAGAAGTGATCTCCTGACTGACTGAGAAGGGGATCTGGGAAGGAGAAGGGAGAGGGCTGGAGGGGCCCAGTGGACTGAGATCCAAAGGGAAGGTTTTTTTTTGTTTTTTTTTTAAATATTTAAAGATGTTATTCATTTATTTGACAGAGAGAGGCAGCCAGAGAGGGAACACAAGCAGGGGGAATGGGAGAGGGAAAAGTAGGCTCCCCGCTGAGCAGGGAGCCCAATACAGGGCTCAGTCCCAGAACCCTGGGATCATGAGCTGAGGCAGAGGCTTAATGACTGAGTGCCCCAGGTGCCCCAGGAAGGGCTGGTTTAATACCAGGACATAAGGTGAATTCAGTTACCAGGTGAGCAGGAATGGGCACTAAGGGGCTCTGACAGGCTGCCCAGCACCCCTCTGACCAGCTAGCTATGGGACCTGACACAAGAATTCACCCTTGCCAGGCACTGGTTCACTCTGCAGCCAAGACAGGCTTGAGGGAACTGACATTGGAGACTGTCTGCCGATTACTCTCCCCGCAGCTGGGCAGCAGGTCCTTCCATGAAGGGGGATCTGGGTAGGGCATCTTCATGTTTGTCTCACCTTGGGCCATGAACAACCTGCTCAACTATACAAGGCAGCCCAATGGAAGAGAAATTTTGGAGGACACAAACCTGTGCCTTGTCCAGATGCTTAAAAAAATGTGAATAAGGAGAAGAAAATCAAGTAAGAAATCATTGCATTTGTATTGCATTGTATTGTACCAAGAGTGTCCCCGTTAGGAGAGTCAGATCCTCTGAGCACACTGGTTCCTGATTTTCCATCCTGGCAGTTTTGAAAAGTCCAGCTTGTCATGTCTTGCCACTTCCCTCCTCTCCCCCTGTACTAGTTCCTGGGGCTGGTAATAAACTTTCTGCTGGGAGAGGGTGTCAGGTTATTCTTCAGTTAAACATTATCTCTCTCCTTTTCCCATTTCTGTGTGATCTGACCTGAGTCCTCAATGTCAGGGAGAGAGAAGGGCATCCTAGAGGAGGCATGACCTGAGCCTTGAATCTTCAAGAGAAAGGGGAAATAGGATCTGCTGTCTTCAAGGCCTTCAAGAGCCCCTTAGTGTCCTTAGCTGGAAGTCCCAACCCTTAGCCTGGCATGTAATAGCTTTATGAGCTGGCTCTGTCTCTTCCCAGGCTGGCACAGAGTGGGGACTCAGTGAGCGTCACTGAATGGATGGAAATGTTTATTGTTATTAATAGCAATAGTAATAATAATAAAAGAACTCGTGCTTTTCTAGGCTCCATCAAAGAATAGGCACTCTTACAGGTTCAGTTTAAGCAATGACCTAAAACCTCTTGGCTTACCTGCTCATACAAACCCTGGACCCTCTCCTCAAAGTCTACTCCAACCATTTCTGGGAGACAAGAGAAACAGAGCAACTAGTTTAGAGCAAAAGCTTTGGGCTCACCATTGAAAGGAACCAAGGATCCTTGGAGAAAGGTTGATTGCAGAGCTGGGGGCAGGTAACCTACAAGATAAGTCTGCACGTCTTGTGCAAGAAATTGAGGAAGTGCTCAAAAAGCAGTAGGGCTATCTCAGAAGGAAACAGAAAACACCCTGGAAGGGCTCGTGCTCACCAAATCTGGGACAGTTTGAGCATCAAAATAAATAATAGTAACAGATTATAACCCACTGGATGAAACAGAAGTTCCCGAGTCTGCATTAATATAAGCAAATGGATAAACACACAAATGAGGCAAAGGGGACTCTCTCCTTTTCAGCAGAATGCCAACTACAAACACATCTGGAATGATGGAGTTAGAAAATTATCAATGGAGGCCAAAACTAGTGGGTGAAGTTGCAATGAGGAACAGGATACACATATCTACATAGTCTCAAAAATTTTTCCTATGAGCTACTTATGAATCACGAAGGGGAAAACAGTAACTTTGTGGTGAAGAAAACTGGTGGACACCACCTCAGTCAAGCGGCCGAAGTCAACACCCCCGCAATGGGACCAGCTCACATCATGTGCCTCCCGATATGATGCACTGAGAAGGGCACAGAACCACTTCTGGGGTCTTTCTGCCAAAAATGCATGATAGGAATCTCATCACGAGTAAAGGATTAGACCCAAACCCGAATGGAGAGACATTCTATAAAGTGACTGGCCTATAATTTTCCAAAGTGTCAATGTCATGAAAGTCAAGGCAAGACAGAAGAACCATCACAGATTGAAGGACAGCAGGAGAAAAGAAAATAGCCTGAAGGTACATTACAGTTGCTGGAATTTAATTTGAATGAGGAGTGCAGCCTTCACAATAGCATTGTATCAGCATAAATCTTACTTGTAAAAATTGTACTGTGGCTATATAAGAGAATGTTTTATTTTTAGGAAACATATGCTTAAGAAATTAGGGGTGAAGTGATACCATGTCAACATAATATAAGAAATTAATGTGTATGTATAAAAATAGAAAAACAGGGATGCCTGGGTGGCTCAGTGGGTTAAGCCTCTGCCTTCGGCTCGGGTCATGATCCCAGGGTCCTGGGATCGAGTCCCGCATTGGGCTCTCTGTTCAGAGGGGAGCCTGCCTTTCCCTCTCTCTGCCTGCCTCTCTGCCTGCTTGTGTGATCTCTGTCTGTCAAATAAATAAATAAAATCTTAAAAAAAATAGAAAAACAATAATAAAGCACTTGGGTTAAAAGTTAAACAATCTGGTAAATCTGGGTAAAGGAGACAAGAGTTCTTGGTATACTTTTCTGTAAATTTAAAATAATATCCAAATAAAAATGTACACTTTTTAAATAATTTTTTTTGTTTTAAGATTTTATTTACTTATTTGACAGACAGAGATCACAAGCAGGCAGAGAGGAAGGCAGAGAGAAAGGGGGAAGCAGGCCCCCTGCCCAGCAGAGAGCCTGATGTGGGGCTTGATCCCAGGACCCTGAGATCATGACCTGAGCCGAAGGCAGAGGCTTAACCCACTGAGCTACCCAAGCACTCCAAAAATGTACACTTTTTTAAAAAATGAGAAAACATTTTTCCCCAACACTACTTTTAAATTTAAATTCAATTAATTAACGTATAATGTATTATTTGTTTAAGGGGTACAGGTCTATGATCCATCGGTCTTATATAAATACCAGGTGCTCATTACAATACATACCCTCCCGAATGTCCATCACTCAGTTACCTCAACCCTCCAACTCCCTTCCCCCAGGAACCCTCAGTTTGTGTCCCAAGATTACCTGTCTCTTATGGTTTGTCTCCCTCCCTGGTTTCATGTTGTTTCATTTTTTCCTCTCTTCCGCTATGGTCCTCTGCCTCAGTTCTTAAATTCCACATATCAGTGAGATCGTATAATAATTGTCTTTCTCTGATTGACTTATTTGATTTCATTTTTGATGGCTGTGTAATATTCCATCACATATATATTCCATCTTAATCCATTTATCTGTCGACGGACATCTGGGCTCTTTGCCCAGTTTGGCTGGCCCTAGTTTGGCTGTTGTGGACGTTGTTGTTATAAACATTGGGCTGCAGGCGCCCCTTGGATCAGTACATTTGCATCTTTGGGGTAAATACCTAGTAGGGCAATTGCTCAGTCATAAGGTAGCTCTGTTTTCAACTTTTTGAGGAACCTTCA
Organism: Taxidea taxus jeffersonii; assembly: GCA_003697995.1. Taxonomy (NCBI): domain Eukaryota; kingdom Metazoa; phylum Chordata; class Mammalia; order Carnivora; family Mustelidae; genus Taxidea; species Taxidea taxus. The sequence goes on along the minus strand of RCUC01143337.1, from coordinate 28,295 downwards.
TATTGGAAAACATGCTTCTTACAGATAACCCCGAGGAGGGTGCTGCTGAGGGCCAGGCTTGGAAGGGAACTCGGGAGCTGGACATCAGTTTCCCGAGAACAGGGTGTCTCGAGGTCTAAGCAGAGTTGGCTGTCAAGCTCTCCACGCTGCTCAGGTCACCGTCCCTTCTCAGCCTGGTTCTGCTATTAGAAGCCGTGCGAGTGAGGCTTTCCCCGCGGAGCCTGAGAGCAGCCGGCTTGGGCAGCAACAGTGCCGGCTCTCAGGGTGCGTCACCACCATGGGTGGAAGCCTGCTGTGTGTGCCATCTGGGCTGGGCGCCTTTTCATGTTCTCAACCTCTGGGCTAGGCACATTAGAAGCCCCTTATTTAAGTTCTAATTTAGAGCAACCCTGTTAAATACACAGGCTCATTATCCCCGTTTTTTCAGTTAAGGAAACCGAGTCTTGGCGAGGTGAGGCTGGGACAGGTTTCAAACCCCGCTGTTCCTACTCCAAGTCTAGGGCTGGAAGCCGCCTCTCTGGACGGGGCCGCAACTTTCCTACCTCTGGGGACTGCCGTGCAAGCCCTTCTCTTTGCCTATCTCCGGGGTCCCCTCCTCCTGTCTCAAGGTCCTGAATTTCCCGCCCTCCGCCAAGTGAAGTCAGGGTCTCCTACCTCTGAATCCCAAGTTCTCAGTGAAAAGTAAACATCGATTAGGCCAGAATCAAGCGTGGCTTTACCGTGAACAAGTAATTTTGTGACGAAATTAAAACCAACCCAACTGGAGAGAGGATGCGGAGAAACTCCTGAAGCTCTCAGGCAAGGCAGCTGCGTAATAGGAAACGCAAACAGGCTGGGCGGGGGTGGGGGCGTGGTCAGGGCCGTGGAGGGCGGGGCCACGGGCTGGGGTGGGCGGGGCCAGGGGCTGGGGTGGGTGGGACGTGGTTACATTCTGCCTCCCCCGCTAGAGTCAGGTGAGTTCTCTCCTGCTGGGCCTCAATTTCTCTGCCCCCAAATGAAGCAGTAGGACGGTAGCAGGAGTTCTGACCCAAGGGTGTATGTCTGCCTCACTTGTGAAAGCTACACACTGCAGATTCCGCGGGCCCTCTCCCAGTCAGGAGGTCTAAGTTGGAAGCTCACCTTATACTTTTTCACAAACTCTCTCAGGGCTCCTGGGAGGCATCTCTCCTGTCGTTTGAGAACCTCCAGATGGTCTTTGTGGGCCGTTCCATCATGGCAGGCCTCTGTCCTCTGACCAGTGAGCTGGTGGTAGTGATTCTTGGCTCTCACTGAAGGAGCCCCTTCCCCATAGCTGCTGGTTCTCTGTTCAGTTACTCTGCCAACTGCCCACTGGCCACTTTGTACCTTTTTGATGTCTCTCAACCATCCTGAGCAGCACCCCATCTTCTGAAGACTCACAGTACTTGGAAACTCAGTCACACTCTTGTGGCTGCAAATTAGTAAATCTGAAAGCTTGTTGTCAACTCAGAAGAGCTGAGTGGGAAGAAGCCTTACTGGTTGCAACTGCTTTCCCAGTGCAAACTGAAAAACAATCTATCGGGTCCTTGAGGCTGAGACTCACACCCTCAGGAAGCATCAGGGGTCTGGGAGAAGAAGGCTATCTCCTAGTGTCAGACAAATGACCTGGGAGCCCCAACCGTGCCATCTGGGCCCCTGGTGTCCACACTTCCTCCTCAGCCGGGGACTTCCCTTCTTTCCCCTCTCATCATGTGTTTGCCCCAGACCCTGGCCCAGCCTCTCACCTCCAGCCCCACACTCTGGGAAGGAAAGATTCCACTTAGGATGGGACTCTGACAATTAAATGAATTCTCTGAGCCTCAGTTTGTTTATCTGCTAGATTAAGTGAGATCCACAGTACATGAAGAGCTTAGCACAGGGCCGGGTACAGTGAGACCCCAACAGGCTATGGCAGTTTTTCTGGAATTCCCTTCCCACCTGGTCTCACTAGTGAGTTCCTTCTCATTTACCAGGCCCTAGATCTCCTCCTGTGGGAGGACTTCCCAGCAGACCTTGCCTCTTTCTGCATACACTGTTGTCCTGCCACTCAGCACCACTCTGCCCACCTGGGCTGCCTCTCCCACCAGACTAGCAGGAGCCATGCCTTGTTTTCATGTCTCCAGAAGGAAGACTTAGCAGAGGCTCATGGTACGCTGCAGTGGGATTTTCCCCGTTCCAAGGCAAGGTAGGTGGGGTTGAGAGAATAAGCCCCAATCCGGGGGACATGTGCCTCTGGAGGGACCCTGCAGGCATCCCCCAGGATCAATAGACCACAGTGGTCAGGTACAGGAACATTCCAGTTCAGCCACTGGGCACCTGACAGTCACAGCCAATGTCATGGGAGTGCACTCTGCTCCTGCAAGAGGGAAGGAGATGCATGTGTTGCCTGGCCTGCCTGGGTAATGACGGATGTTATTATGACAGCATGTTAGCAATGAAAGGAACGAAACAAATGCCCCTTGTAGCATAGGCAATGCCATTTCCAAGTGAAATTTATGGCAAAGGCCTCTGGCTTCCTGATGTTACCAAGCAGCTTTGAGAGACTCCTTCCTTAGAGCCTGTTCCCCTTTCCAGGATGCTCCAAAGTCTTGCTTCAGATTCTTCCTGTATGAGAAGAGGTTGAAAGGTAGGCTGGGGCCAGATCACATGGGGTCTGTAAACTGTGTAAGAACAACAACCATCAGGGGCGCCTGGGTGGGTCCATCTGTCGAGTGGCCGACTCTTCACTTCAGCTCCAGTCATGATCTCAGGGTCCTGGGATCAAGCCCTGCATGGGGCTCTGTGCTCAGCAGGGCGTCTGCTTGAGCTTCTCTCTCTCTCTCTCTCTCTCTCTGTTCCTCTCTACTCAGGTCCCCCCATCAAAATAAATAAATAAATATTTAAAAAAAGAACAATGACCATTGTCCTAAGAATGATGGGAAGTCATAGCAAGGTGACAATGGAAAGGTACAAGATCAAATTTGGGTCTGAAAATGTGACACTGTTGTGTGGGGAACAGACAGTAGTGAAGAGATTGGGCTTCAAGCATGAGCAGTTAGCACATTGTCCTGTTGCTCAGAAGAACCCTGCACTTGGGTCTTAATGCTCTCCAGTCGCCATCTTGAAAGTCTTTCTTTTTTTAAAAGGTTTATTTGAGAGAGATAGAGAACGAGCATGAGTGGGTGGGGAAGGGCAAAGGGAGAGGGAGAAACAGAGTCTCAGGCAGACTCGGCATTGAGTGTGTAGCCCAATGTGGGGCTCAATCTCAGGACCCTTGAGATCATGACCTGAGTGGAAACCAAGAGTCGGATGCTCAGCCGACTGCACCACCGGGGAGCCCTTTGAAATTCTTAATAATATAATCTTCGAATTTGTGTTTTGTAAATGCAGTGTCATGAGACAGTGAAGGGCTTGGAGCCTTGGCTCCTATGTGGTCCTGGCTCCTACTACCTGCCCTGCGTTAGTTCTCAGCTTCCTCCTCCCCACTCCTGTCTAGCAACCAAGGCCACTCTCTGCCCCCTGCAGGGACCTGGGTGCGGGTGTGGGGAGGCTCAGGGTTGCCTGGTGGCACCTCAGGATGGGGCATGTCAGTGGCTTTCACTGCCTTAAGCTGACAGCACCGTGGTACATTCTAGCAGGTGACTTGGTGGGGGTGGGAAGTTGGGTGAGTCTTTCTCCCATTCCCGATACAGGTAAAAAGTGCATCTTTGGAGCACCTGGGTGGTTCCATCGGTTAAGCATTTCGGCTCAGGTCATGGTCCCAGAGTTCTGGGATTGAGCCCCACATCAGGCTCTCTGCTCAGTGGGGAGCCTGCTTCTCAGTCTCCCTCTGCCTGCTGCTCCACTTGCTTGTTCTCTCTCTCTGCCAAATAAATAAATAAAATTAGAAAGAGAAAGAGAGAAAGAAAGAACGAACGAATGAACCAGCGAGCACATCTTGGCTTGAGTATGCAAAACCCCTGGGGAAGGGGAGAGAGAGGACTGGCTAACTTCCCTGTCCCTAGCCAGGGAACTCAGTCCAGCAGTGAGCCGGAGAGGAAACCCAGCAGCTGATGGGGTTTGGGCAGAAGCACGTTCAATAGGAAGTAAAGCACCATGACAGAGTGAGAGAACGTGGCAAAAGGGATAACTTTACATTTTAGCACCTTTAACGGCAATTTTTGTCCTTTCTGTTTTAGTAAGAGGTCTTCGTTTTCTGTTTGCCTTAACCTCACAAATGAAATAGCTTGTCCTGATAGAAAGCAGTTAGTGAGCTAAAGCACGCAAACTGTGTGCAGATACTGAGATGCCCTCGATGGTGGCTGGTAGTATTGATTTTATTTATTTGGCTCAGAAGGTTAAATGAAGTGGCTTTTGGAGCGGAAGCCCTGCCCAGGGTCTAGAGGAGTTGATCGATGTGACAACTGATTTTGCATTGTATTCTCAATCCTTGGACCTACTATATCTTGAATCCTTCAGGCAGATGTGTTCAAATACCAGGCAAAACAGGTTGGGGGCTCTGCCTGTGCGAGGGGGACTCTCCCTTAGAAGAGGGGCCAGAGCCTGACCTGAGGCCTAGCCACCTACACCTCAAGGCACACTGAGTTTTGAAGTAACTGGAACAGTCATTAAAAAGCCGTGATTTTCTGGGCTCGATTCACCCCTCTGGGGGGCTGGTAACTGAGGGAGGCCCGTAGAGAGTTCCCTTTTCTGAGGGGCACTCAGATGTCTGTCCCACTTCTCTGCCTCTTCCATGACTCACGTCCATCTCCCCATCCTGGGTGCCCCACCTAGGCCTCATCCCACTTTCTCTCTCTGTCTCAGGAATATAATAACACCCTCTTCTGACTTCACTCCTTAACTTCTACCCTAAGGTACTTCTCATCAGGAGGGATCTTTCTAGAACCTGTCTGTGGGTCCCTCCAGGCAGAGACCAGGGCTGCCTACACTCTGGGCCCCAATTCTAGCAAGGTCTGGCAGGAGTCAGTTCCCAGCTGTGTTTGTGGACTCGGCTGAGACACCGCTGTGGTAGTCACAGTGGTTGGCCCCCAACATCCATGACACCCCAAGGGATCTCCTTCCCATATGGCTCACTTCTGGTCACGAGACCCTGGGGGAGGTCTCCTGGGAGGATGAGTGGGGAGGACTTCGAAGAAAATGAGATGTGAGGAGAGGTGGCCTTTTTCTTCTTGTATTTGTGGCTTTGTCTGGAGTCATAGAGCAGAGCTGCTGCCGTCCGACGGGGAGATAGAAATAGAGGAGAACCACAGAGACGTTGTGCTGAAGCCCTGAGGTACCCCATCTGGGGACCACGCTGCCTCTGGGCCCATATGTGGGGACAGCTCACTTCCTTCACACCAACACTTAGGTTTTGCTTCTTGCAGCCGAGGCATCAAGTGGATGCAAGTAACACAGTGAACTTGGACGACTGTGTGCCAGCACTGGACTGTCCCCCTGTAGTACCACCAGCCCCAACAACCTCCCGAGGCTCAGTTTCTCCAGCTCTGGATTGGGGAGAAAGGTTCCACAGGCAGATGTGGAGAAAGGAAGGCTGAAACCCATTGTTAAGAGAGGGCTGTTGGTAAAAGACACCCATGGAGGTCAAGAGCATGGGCTTTGGCATCAGACAGACCAGAATCTGAAGCCCAGCACTCTGTCCACGGGCTATGAGGCCTTGGGTGAGTCCCATAAACTCTAATCCCTGGACTGCTCTCCTGGGAAGTGGAGGCAATGGTAGGGTGCCCCCCACAGGCTGGGGTGAGGGCTAAGAGAGATGGGCCATGTGAAAAGCTTCTTGGTCCCCCTGGCCCTCTGCAAGGGCTCCAAAGCCAAGCTGGCTATTCTGGCCACCCAGCCTTGGGGGCCACAAAATGTGGGGTGGTGTGAGGGGAGGAGGAAGACCTCTGCGCCCGAGAACTCGGGAGCCTTTTTGGATGACTGCCATTCCTTCCTTCTGCAATCGCTCTGACCTGCGACCAGCATGGTAATCTTTCTGGGGCGTCCTGCCTAGACCAGGGCAATTGGGAAAGGAAGGCCTCCTGTGTGGGATCCTTGAGGCAGGCCCGGGGGACTCAGCCAGGTAAGGAAGGTCAAGGAGTGCATGCCAGGAGGGAGGCTGCATAGCAGATGGGGGAAAGTGTGGCAGTGAGAAAGGTACCTTTGGGGAAAGAGAAAAGGCCTGTTTGGAGCAGAAATTTTTTGGGGGTGGTGGGAGGAACCCCTGGAGAGGCAGGCGATGGAGCCTGGCTGTGAAGTTGTCTGCCTATGAGAGGGTAGAAGCCTTCTATAACCAGAGGGTTTCCAGTCTGCCTCCAGCACTAGAGGCATCACCCCATTTGATAGATGAAAAAGCTGAGGCCTGGGAGGCTGAGTCAGTGCTGTTGGAGGTGGTACTATCAAAGGCAGGTAGGATAAGGTACAGCCTCAGTATTTGGCCTTTAGAGTTCAAGATGATGTGTACACCATCAGCTACAAAATCAGCTGCAAGCAACAGAATGCTTGGGTGCCTTCAGTGCTGAAGACATTTATTGGCTCAAACCTAAGGACTCTGGAGGTTGGGGTCTAGCAGGGGCAACCCCACTGCTCTGCAGTTCACCCTAAAGTATTCTGTCTTGGGCGGCTATTTCAGAAGGATGGGTGTGCCTCATCTCTAACCCCGGAGCACACATAACCAGCACCTGGGGGCCTAGCTCTCTTCCGTACCAGCTTTCGTCTGTATTACCATCCCTAGTCGGTGGTAAAGCAGGCATTGGTAAGGGTGGTGATTTGTGGACAAGGCTGACTCATCCCTTCTTCCCTACCCAGCCTGGGTGCAGGCCCCCCTGAAGGCATATTCTGCTGAGTAGCCAGGCCCTAGCTCCTTTGGGCTGTGTTTGGGCAGCCCGAGGCTCTTTCCAAGGTAGTACCAGACCTGTACCCTGCACCTGCCCAACCGAACCGGAAATCCTGGTAACATTCTCAGCATCGTCTCTCTTATAAAGATGGGGGGTGGTGGCCAATAAGGAAAATAAAGCTAAGAGACTTGGAGGCTACATTAAGTTCTCTCAACCCCTTAAGGGCAGGGACCAGACAAAACAGAAACAGACACCTCAACCTGGGTTTTCAGGCTCACTCCCACATTGCCTTTATAATCCTGTCTCTCGTGCTCGCTTCAGCAGCACATATATAATCCTGTCTCTCAGTTCAACCACAGTCTTTCAGCCTGAAGACGCTGGGGTGCGGGGGGAGGGGAGGAGGGCAGGGGTCTTCCTGCCCCAGAGAGTGTGTGATCCCGAGACTTAGGGCACACTGCCTATGAGAGACCTCAGGCTCTTCTCCCTTGTCTAGGTTTCAGGCTCCCAAAGCTTCTGGCCTCTGAGCATGGCCCTGCTGGGGCTTTGGAAAGGGGCAAGAGGGGGCGGGTGCAGGGTGGCAGGTGACAGGCGGGGCTGCACCAGGGAGCCCTGCGGCTCCACTTCCTGTGGGTGAGGGCCCCCGTGCCTGCCCCGGGGGAGGTTGCACAAACCTTCCTGCGCAGGCCCCAGGCTGCCTTCCCGCCTGGCCAGTGCACCAGCCTGCCTCCCCCACTGGCTACTGCCTCCCACCCGGGGCTGGCATCTGTGCTCTCAGTCCTGAAGCCTGGACTGTGTCTCCATCACCAAAAGGCTGGCGGGGGGCTGGCTGGACATCAGGGCCCGCCCTCCCATCGCTGGACGGCCACTGCTCCTTCCTCATTTTGCTGCCGATTCTAGCCCCAAACAAAACAGGTTGAGCCCTTTTCCTCCCTCCGGCAGCTCCTCTCTGGCTTGCGGCTGCCTTCTGAGGCGCTGCAGACGGCGCCGGCCCGGGAGGGGGGGCCTGGGCCAGCCCTGTCGGGACTGGGACGGTGCGCCTGGCTCCTGGCCCTCGTTCAGCCCTGTCTGTGGCAGGAGATCGAGCTTTGCCGCGGCAGTCCCCTGACGATGATGCCCCAGCTCCAGTTCAGAGATGCCTTTTGGGTGAGTGAAGACTGGCTGGGACACTGAGCAAGTGGAATGGGGGCCGGGGAGGCCAGCTGGGCTGGGATTGCCCTGTGGCCACTAACGGGGATGTGGCTCCAGGGGGGAGGTTTTCTCATGAAAATAGCAGTTGATTTGGGGTTAATTATGATGGGGCATAACCTGGGCTTCTGTCCCTTCTGAATTGGAAGGGGAAGGGGGTCCTTGGTCTGGGGTACCTCACCACAGTGGATGAGGGATGTCATCTGTACTCCCAGGCCTGACTTCTCGGAGAGACCCTCCCTCCAACGGCAGGATCTTACTTAGTAGGAGAATCTAATATATGGGTGGGAACTTGAGAAGGCCATGTGAGGTGAAGGAGGGAGGGGGTCAAGGGTTTGGGGACCAGAGAAATTTGAATTTGAGTCTTGGTTCTGCTCCTTAGCGACTGGGCAAGCTGCTTGACCTCTCCGATCCTCGCTGTCCCCAGCTATACAGTCCAGATCCATATTAAAAAGCATCTCAACGGAATGGGAGAATTTAGAGGGGTGAGCTCATGTAATCAAGTTCCCAGCACCTTGCTGGCACGCCACATGATCATTCGTTTGCCCCTCACACAACGTCTCTTCCTCGCAGACTGTCGGGTCCTCTCAGGAGGCTGCAGGCCCCAGGCAATTCCTTGCTCACTTTCTTCAGTTCAGTGCAGGTGCCCTTCTAGTCCTTTTACCCTGTGAAATGACAGCCCCCAACAGGCTCTGGAAGTGAAATGGCTTGGTGTGGGCCCCACACAGCCTGCAAGCCCACTTTGGACCCCAGATCCCCTCAGCTTTTTTTGCAGCTGTGCCTCTACCTTTCCCTCTTTCTCAAGCTCGGCTGTTCCCAGCGGCTTGTGGGAAACAGCTGAGACCCCTCCGGTTAGAGCCGGGGAATGAGGCTGTACTGAGGCCACCCCCCTCCACCCCACAGAGGACTCCCTGGCCCTTCACTCAGCCGGCTCAGACTCAGCCAACAGCCTGGCCCTCCCTGGGCCCTTTCCTGGGGCCTGTGGCCAGGAGGATGAGAGCTAACGAGCCAAGCCTTCCTTCCCTTCCGGGCAGTGCTCTGCTTGGGGCCTGTGGCCAGTGTGCAAATGGCCTGCTTCCCGCCTACTCTGACCACACAGTGGGCTGAAAGCCATTTGGGGAGGGTACCCTGTTCCTCTCTGGGCCTCCATTTCCTCAACTCTATAAACAAGAGGTGGGCTCAGGTCAGAGATGCCAATGGAGACAGACCTGGCTCAGCCCAAGCCAAGCACCAGGCTGGCAGCTGGGCCCACATGAAGGGGCGGTGGTGGCAGTAGGGGGTGGGGCAGTGAGTCATCACCTCTGCTCTGCCTGAGAGTGCAAAGTCGGGAAAGAGATAGGGCCTAGACATCCAGGGTGTTCTGTAGCCCAGGGTAGACCAGGAGACTCTGACCATTTTACCTCTAGGACATCTGTCCCAGCCCAGGGCTCCTGCCCCCACCTTCCCAAGGCAGAGCTCTGGCAAAGAGCAGCCCCCATGGCAGGATCTGGGCAGTGGGGAGTAGTGGGGGGGGGCAGGGTGTGGCAAGGACAGCATGCGGCAGGGACAGCAGCAGCAGGAAGAAAGGAGCTCACCTGTGGCAGCTTCCTGAAGGACAGGCAGCCATGCTCTGGGCTTGCCCCACCTCTGAGCCACTCCAGGCTTCCTGAACTCCAGATTCCTCCTCCTCTCCCCTGCTGGCTCCCTGGGCTGTGGTAAGGATCTAGCCCAGGGAAGACCAGAGGCCGATGGGGAGAGAAGTGGCCCGTGGGAGCCTCTCACCCGGAGCCTGGGGAAATGTCCCGGAAGGTCACTGTCAGCATCACTTCCCCCAGGGCTCTGCATTTAAACCCATCTTTCTGGGGCTCGGCCCAGCCCAGCCCACAAGGACTGCTTACACTGAGTACTAAAGATGAGTCAGGTGCAGTTCAGAGGGACTGTTTATCTATTCATTCATTTAAACTGGTTTATCTATTCATTCATTTAAACTGGTAGATGATCTCATCCCTATTATTCACGTGAGGTAGTTGAGGCACAGAGAACTCATGTAGCTTGCCCAAGGTCACACAGCAGGGATTAAACCATGACAGGCTAGCTCCAGTGTCTGGGCTCTCACCCAGGTTGCTTTAACACCCTCTCTCAACCCAGCGGATGACTGGATCTTTGGGCCACATCAACAAAACAGGGGGGAAATTTGTGTCCTTCTGCCACCCAGAGAAGTAAGAAGATCAGATGAGGCTGATTGGAAGTAACTGGAAGCTCAATTTACAGACAGATCTGCCACACGAAAGACACAGTGATCTAACCGCTGTGGGGGTACTAGAGACAGAACCCAACCTGCCCCCCTGCCAGCCCAAGGCATTAAACCCCACAGCCTCACAGTTCGAAAATGAGTAGTCTTGCGTAGTGGAAGGAAGCCCGTGCACTAGAAGGATCATGTTTAATACCACAGCACTGCAGTTAACATCCCGAACCCTCAACCCTCAACCATCCCGAACACAGGTGAGAGCTAGCCCTGTTCCCGGCACTCGTTCGTCGTAAGAGCAGGAAACAAAAGTGCTTTCCGAGGAGCTAAGAGCCTATATTGAAGCTTATATACTTTACTCACATGAGATGCCCCATCATTTTTTAATTAGGGCCTATGAACTCTAATCTTACCCATGATTTTAACAAGCTTAGTCATGTGGTCTTTTACTTTATAGATACAGCAGTTAGGAGAGGTCTACGTGGAACTTGACATTCAGTTGGGGACAGATAAATATTGCTGGGCCTGAGTGATTAGAGACAGTTCCACAGGGAGCGAGTGGCCTGAGAGCAAGGAAGGAGACCAAAATATTCTAAAAAGCAGACATAATGGCTCAGAGGTGGTGGGAACACCCAGTGTGGGAGCAGGCCAGTTCTGTCCCTCAGTACGCCTGTATCTGTCATTTTATCAATGTGGCCACTGGTATTTATTTATAGCCTACTTTTTCCTGTGGCAAAACACCGGGATGCAGGCCACTGTGGAGTGAGGCAGGGGTGGACTAGAGGGCGAAGGGATAATTTGATTTCTGTTATACAGATGGTAAGAGGCATCACAGCTTTGCAGCACGCTGGTGGCTGGGCCTCAGAGCAGGGCCTGTCAGTGACACAAAGCTGAGGATGAGAATACCAGGTACCTGCCTCAGCCATGAATCTGAGGGGCACAGAAGCCCAGAGAAGGCAGGGTCCTGTCCCCCACTTCGCAGTCTCTTCTTGCCAGTGGCTCTTCTCCAGGCAGGCAGCCAAACTCTGTTGCAGAAAACATCTGTCTACGTCTTCAACAGCCTTACCAAGCAAGGTAGTGCTCCGTGTTTGTAGAATAAACGTTAAGAACAATGAATGTCTCCATGGTCCCACTGCCTTCCTGAACCCATTTTCTCCTTCGTTTCACTTTAGTTATATTCTACAAATGGCTGTCGAGTGGGATCCTCTGGGAAGTGGTCTAAGCTGGACCCCTAGCCTTACACCCACATCCAGTCAGGTGAATGAGACTGTCTGGCCCTCAAGGAAGTCACTGCCCAGCACTGGAGACAAAGGTTCCCTAAAGACTAGGTGAGGTAGAGGGAGGGGCCAGTCTCTGAGCTGTGCCTTCTCACCCCACCCTCCCGCTCCCTCCCAGAACTGTGCAAAGGAGCCACAGGATATTGTTTTAAGAGGGAAAATCTAGTTCTGGACCAGGTTTTATCAAGATCCACATCCTACCCCTTTAGAGGTTGTTAAAGGCAAAGTAAGGGCTTGAGGAGGCTGGGCCACATACTACAGTGACATCTCCCCTCACTTTGGGCAAGAACTACCAAGGGGGTAGAGGGGGTAAGCCCGAACTTTCCCCTCTGACTTGTAGCCACATCGCTCCCCTTTGAGGTGAGGCTCCAGCCTCATGTAGAAACCAGCCAAACTGGGAGAGGCTGAGCTCCCCAACACGCAGAGGACTGAGGCAGACACCACTTTCCGGGGTCAGGGGATGACTCACTAGGGACACACAGGGGGCTACGGATGGGCCCATCTCTCCCACACATGCCGGCTCAGAGGCTCTTGCATCTTCCTCTTCCCAGCTATGAGATGAGTTTCCCCATTTAGGAGAGAGGCCCCACTTTGGCCTGTCCGCCCCGCCCCCCGGACCTGCCAATCATGGCCCTGGGGCCTCACAGAGAATCAGGAGAGGCTCATGTTCTCTGGGCACCTATTCTGTTCTAAGCTATTTGAAGCTATGTATATACCTCCTAAAGCAACTAAATCAATCAGTGTAAGATCCTAAAAGGAAAAGAGGAAAATAGAGAAAACCAAGTAAAAAAGCACCCTTAGTCTCACCACACGAAGACAACTGGTAATATTTTGCTGTGCTTCCCTCAGAGTATTTCACACAGGTGCAAGTGTTGTGTACACAGTGTTGTATTCTCCCTGGCTTGGTTTTTCTTGCATTTTAAAATTGGTCTATAATTGTGGTAAAGTATACCTAGCATGAATTTCACCATCTTAACGTTTAAGTGTACAGTTCAGTAGGGTTAAACGTACTCACATTGTTGTGGACACACCTTCCCTCCGCTTTTCAACATAATTCCATTTTGAACATGTGTGGGTGTGGGTGTGATTTCCTCATTTCAAAACACCATTGTTAATGGCTACCCAGTCCAGCTTGTAGGTTTGGTAGACACATGCATGATTCATTTATCCAATCCCCTGTTGCTGGACGTTCAGCATTTATCCAATTCCCTATTGTTGGACATTCAGGTTGGTGCTGCCAGTTATTCATTATTCTGGACAGAGATGCAATGGGTAGATCCATGTGTATCAAAAATTTTCACTTGTGGATTATTTCCTTGAGTGGATTCCTGGAAGAGGAGACATTCCTGGGTGAGAGAACGGGACCACGTTTCTAGCCAGGCAGGAGCCTTTCGATCCAGGAGGAAGGGACCAGAGTGGCCCAGTTGGGGCTGGGAGGGCCAGGCCTGGAGGGGCTCTGCTGGGAACCAAAGCTGCTCAGACTTTGGGGGAGCGCTTGCTGCAGGGCCTTGACCTCGAAGGTCAAGGAGGCCAGCGGTTGAAGAATGAAGATCCTGAGCATCAGGACCTCATAGACCATGAGGAGTTGGGAGAGGGAGGGCCTAGCTCTCCTGCCCTTGCTGCTACCCACCGCCTTCTCGGTGCCTCCCTGGCTGCGTCTGTCTAAAGGAACAGAGACAGACTCTTTGTGTCAGTGTCCTTCTATCTCCTGAATGGAGACATGGGCAGGCCTCCTTCAGGGTCACCTGTCCGGGGCAGAGTGGGGACTCCCACCCAGGTCCCACCAGGTCAGTGGGCTGCCATCTTACTCTGCCCCTGAAGCCAGAGAGATAGGTGAATTTATTCTTGTTTGAGTTCTAAATCGTGTAGAACAAATATGTGTGTGTGTGGGGGGGGGGGTCTCCCGCATGTTAGCATTGATTTCTGTGGCTTTGGAAATAGGGTTATTTTTTCTATCTCCCCCCTAATTTTCCATAAGTGAGCACAGATTATGTATGTTTTTCTTTTTAATTTTTTGAGAGAGAGAAAGCGCTGGCGAGTGCATGCGTAGGTGTGTGAGGGGGTGGGGGAGGGGCAGAGAAAGAGAGAGGGGGAGAGAGAGAGAGACTGTCAGGCAAGCTCCCTACCCAGTGTGGAGCCTATGTGGGGCTCACAAACAGGGTCTCAAGGTCCCAACCCTGAGATCGTGACCTGAGCCGAAATCCAGCGTCAAACACTTAACCAAAGGAGCCACCCAGGGGGCCCCCCCATTTATGTCATTGAAAAGGAAAATATTTAAAAACAAAACTAAGCAGTTCTTGTTTTCAAGCCTAAGATGGTGTTTTTAGGCGAAATTTGGGGCCTGATAGCCTTAGCTCTTCCACACGCTCGGTGCTCACTTGGTGGTGCGTGGTGGCTCGGGGGCTGGAGAGCTGGTTGACCTGTGCCCCTTCCACGGGATGCAGCCCACTGGTTGGTGCTGAGAGAAGGTCGAAGAGGTCCATGGTTCTGCCCGCTCTGCCTTTGCGATGCCCGCAGCTGGGGGTCTGGGAGGTTTACTGGGTAGAGCAGTCTCAGGCAAGAGAGTCACCCGCACCTTCCCTCTCATTCCTAGTGGGAAAGGAGATCTGCTTCTCAGTGGCCCTCTTTGTACTCCAATTTCCCGGGGGACTTGTGTGCCCTTCCTGGCTGTTCCTGGCACATACACACGGTGAGGGGAACACCAGGAATGGAGACAGGGGGCCTGCTTGGGCTTTGCAGGGTGGGCAGAGGTTTGGGGGGTGGCAGGAGGGCAGATGGCACTCCAGCAGAAGGAATTGCAAGGACAAAGCTGTGCCAGTGGGAAGTGGGCACAATGGGTTTGGAGGCAGTGTTCTGCCCCAAGGTAGTGTGCAGGGAGCCCAGTAGGGAGGGAAGGCCCCAGCCAGATTGTGAAAGGTCCTGACTGGCCCGAGGTCATGGCAGAAACACTTGGCTTTCCAGTGGTGGGTGTTCCTCTCATGCAAAGGAGGCTGGAGGCTGCCGGCAGTGGGCGGGATGCCCTTCTTCCTCACCCAGAGTCTAGCTGAGGCCACAAACCACACAATGAAGGGAAACGTGGTGTGGAAACTGAAACTGCCTGGGCTTCCAGCGAGAGAGAGTGGCCCCCTGTTCCCTGGGGACTGCCCACGCCGGGGCCCCGCCCTGGACCAACTCCAGCGGGGTCTCCCTCCAGACTCAGGAGTCCAAGGCTTCTTTGAAGCCTCACCCAGGCCTCCACCTTCCCTTGCTGAGCTCTGGAAAAGGATTGCCCCTCTCTGAACTTCAGTGTCCTCACCTGCAAGACATCAGCTTGATGGTCACCTCAGACAAAGGCTTTGAAGAGGGGGAGGCGAAGGGCAGCACTGAGGGCCAGGGGAGTTAGCAGAGCAGAAACAGGGTCTCAAGGTCCCAGACTTGCGATGGTGTGTGCACCTCCAGGCTGAGCTGCATGTGTGCACCCCTGATTCCCAGAATACCTCCCCAACTCTGTTCACCATTGCATATTAAATCCTGCCCTCCAAGAGTCATTCCCATGGCTTCAAGTGACAGGACGCATTTGATTCCAACAATAGCCCTGTAAACGTGGTATTCTTATTTCCGTTTTGCAGAGAAAACTCATAGAGGGGGTGTGGGCCTGGGGATGCCACCGAGGTGGACTTTGGGGTTACTGGGCTAGGCCTGGCTGCTCCCTTCTGAGGCCTGGCTCAGAGTGCCCTTGGGGGTTAGCAGGAGGCGTGTGGTTTGCAAAGATCTGGCGCCCTGTATATTGGGTGAGAAGATGGGCGAATGGCAGCCCTTCCTGCTGGTGTTTGCAGCATCCACTATTGGGCAATAGGAAGTACTAGCTGGCACTCCAGAAATTATAGCCAGCACAGCGAAGGGGTAGCAAGATGGGGCTCAGGGCTTGCCGGCAGCGGAAAAGGGGAAAAGGGAAGCTGAGCCCTCCTGGGGAGGGACGATGGGGTGAGGGCTACCCGATGTGTTCAAGGGACAAGGAGGCCTGTGTGGCTGGGACCAAGGGACCATGATGGGGAGTACTTGGAGTTAAGATAGGAAATGTAACAGGGAGCCAAATCTCGTAGGACCGTAGTTCTCCAAGGTCCCAGTGCCCTGGCCACACCCAAGGCCAGTTGGATCTGAATCTTAGGGTGGGAGGCTGGGCATCAGTATTTTCTGGAGTTCTGGAGTGTTTCCCCCGTGTGGCCCGGGTTGAGAAGCATGGGCGCCCACCATCGTTGTGAAGCTTGGTGCAGTGCCACCGCGGACACAGAGCACACGTCTGGCTCATACCACGGATGAGACCTCGTTTGACTCACCTGTGAATGAGTCAAGGCTAGAGCTTGGCTTTTGTTTTTTTAGCCTTAAAATCATCTACCATTACTTTTTTTATTGTGGTAAATAAACGTAATATAAAGCTTACCACTTTAACCATTTTTAAACTGGCGATTCAGTGACATTCATTACATTCACACTGTGGCACAACCATCACTACTATTCCCAGAACTTTTCATCGTCCAAAGCAGGAACTGTACCCATGAAACAATAACTCCTCATGCTCCTCCCCTCGTCTCCTACTTCTGTTCTGCTTGCCAGGTATCTGCCTATGCCAAGAACCTCATAGAAGTGGCATCATACAGTATTTGTCCTTTTGTGTCTGGCTTCTTTCACTCAGCATGTCTTTAAGGTTCATCCATGTTTCGGGGTGCTTGGGTGGTTCAGTCTGTTAACCCATTAACTGCCTGCCTTCAGCTCAGGTCATGATCCCAGAGCCCTGGGATCGAGTCTCACATTGGGCTCCGTGCTCCGTGGGAAGTCTGCTTCTCCCTTACCCTCTGGACCTCCCCCCCGCTTGTTCTCTCTCTCTCTTTTTCCTCTCTCAAATAAATAAATCTTTAAAAAGAACAGGTTCATCCATGTTTCAATAGACATCAGAATTTCATTCTTTTTGTGGCTAGACAAGATTCCATTCTCCGTATAGATCCCATTTTGTTTACCCATTCATCTGTGGATAGGTTCTGGGGCTGTTTCCTCCTTTTGAATATGGTGAATAATGCTGCTGTGAACATGAGTGTACAAATATCTGTTTGAATCCCTACTTTTAGGTGTCTGGGGCATTGAACTCAAGTGGAATTGCTGTCATACAGTAATCCTACGTTTGACCAGTTCAGTAATTCCAGCCTGTGTTCCCCAGCTATGTTCTATTTCCATTTCCATCAACAAGGCACGAGAGTTCTGATTTCTCCACATCCTCACCAATACCTGTACGTGTGTGTGCATGCACACGTGCCCCTGTTGGTTTTATTTTTTTTAAGATTTTATTTATTTGTTTGACAGAGATCACAAGTAGACAGAGAAGCAGGCAGAGAGAGGGAGAAGCAGGCTCCCCTCTGAGCAGAGAGCCTGATGCGGGGCTCGATTCCAGGACCCTGAGATCATGACCTGAGCCAAAGGCAGAGGTTTAACCCTCTGAGCCACCCAGGCACCACAACCCCTGTGTGTTTTAATTACAGCAGACTCTGGGCGTGAAGTGATGTCTCACTGTGGTTTTGATTCATTAGCCCTTTGACTATTGAGTCATTAGCCCTAATGACTAATGATGTTGGGCATCTTTTCGTGTACTTATTAGCCATCTATCTTCCTTAGAGAAACATCTCTTCAGGTCCTTTGTCTACTTTTGAATTATTTGTGTTTGTTGTATTTCTTTATATATTCTGAATATGAATCCCTTATCATATATATGGTTTGCAAATATTTTCTCTCAATCTGTGGGTTGTCTTGTTATTCTCATGATAGTGTCTTTTGATGCATAACAGTTTTTCATTTTGACAAAATCTAATTTATCTATTCTTTCTTCTGCTAACTATGGTTTTGTTAACTATGCTTTTTGGTGTCAAATCCAAGAAATCATTACCAAAGTCAATATCTTGAGGCTTTCCCCCTATGTTCTCTTTTCAGAGTTTTACGCTTAAAAGAGCTAAAGCTCTTACAATTAGATCATTAATCCACCTTGAGTTAATTTTTGTGTATGATGTAAGGAATGTGTCTACCTTCATTCTTTTACATGTGGATATCCAGTTTCCCAGGACTATTTGTCAAAAAGACTGTCCTTTCCCCATTTAATGATCTTGACATCTTTGTTGAAAGTCATATACGTGTTTATTTCTGGGTTCTCTATTCTCTTCCATTGGTTTCTCTTTATGACAGTAACATACTATTTAAAGTACTGTAACTTTGTAGTAAGTTTTGAAATCAGGAAGTGTGAGTCTTCCAACTTTGTTCTTTTTCAACATCATTGGCTATTCGAGGTCTTGAATGGAAGTGGTTCTCTTTTAATGTTTTATTTATTTGACAGACAGAGATCACAAGTAGGCAGAGAGGCAGGCAGAGAGAGAGGAGTAAGCAGGCTCCCTGCTGAGCAGAGAGCCCAATGTGGGGCTCCATCCCAGGACCCTGAGATCATGACCCGAGCTGAAGGCAGAGACTTAAGCCACTGAGCCGCTCAGGCTCCCCTGTGGAAGTGTTTTTATTGTTCCCATTTTATACGTGAGGAAGCTGAGGTTTGAGCCTTCCTGCGGCTGCCCAGCTTGGACTGGCCACCAGTCTCTGACAAACCTTCCATAACTCTCCCAGCCTGGGCACACTGGAGAAACCCCCTCCTTAGAGAGTCTGATTTTCCTGGTTCTGGCATCGGCCACATTTGTTCCTTTGATTCCAGGGTCAGTTTCCACCCCCTTCCATGTTGGAATGATAGTCCTTACAGACACCAGCACCAGATGGAGGGATCCTCTCTGTAGTTGCCGTACCTTCTGGTTTCCTGGGCTTCCTTGAGTTCCCACCGGCTCTCACTCTTAAGGAACATCGGCCGGGTCGCCAAGTTCCGGTGGATCGTGGGAAGGTCCTGCAGGGAACTGATGTCTGCCCTGGCCTTGGTCTTGGACTGCCTGGACCTGAGGGGCCTTTGAAAATTGAGACTTCTGGCCCCGGACTTCCCAGTGGACTAGAGGGAAAGTTAAACTGTGCACAGTCTCAGCTTGCCCAGGGGTCCCTCAGGTAGACCATCACTTCAGGGTCTGGGGGGTGCATCTTGCTCTATTTAGAGATGTATTTTCCTGTAGTGTGGCTCTACGCCAGAGGCACACTGGCTGTGTTGGGCACCGTAAAGCAATTTTTCAGTCTCCAACACAGAATCCTTCCTTGGAGGGCGCCATCTTTGTCTCTCACAGTGCCTTTAGAACCCAATGCCCTGCTTTGAGTCTACTGCATTCACAGAGTGGCCCTGATGAGTCCCTCTTCTCTGTGAGCCTCTGGCCTCTTGTCTCTATTAAACTGAGGTTTGTAGTTAGAAGATAGAGACGTGGCAACATGTCAATTAAAGGCCTCATCGTGGCAAAGAGCCTCACGTGCAGACCCCGTTCAGGAGCAGGGGCCCAGCTCATACACAGGCTTTGGGAGCTTTGCAACCAGAGCCCAGGGTCATCATCTCTGAGACCTAGAACCTGCCAAGGCCGGCAGAGACCGAAGGGCTTTCTGCTGAGGCTGCAGGGATGTGTCCCTGCCTTCCGGAAAAGGTGTGGTCGTGGGCATGCAGCATCTCTGCCACTCCAGGCCTCCATCTCTGTCTCCTGAGCAAGCCTCAAGCTCAAGGAAGGAGCATTCACTGCCACAAAGACACCCCTTGTCAGCCCTGTGATGGCCCATGGGCCAATTAGTCTTCCCATTTCACAAAACAAAAAAAAACTGAGTTCGAGAGATTGGAAGCAACCAGTCCAAACAAGTGTACCAGCCCAGATTCAAACCTACCTCCCTTGTTTATTTCCTTTCTTTGACCTAATATGTCCTCATCACTGTGGGCACCATCTCCCAGGAACTCATTCAGTGTTGGGTGCCCGCTGTTGGGCTCTTCCATATACTCCAGCCCAGAGGTGGGCTGTAGGTTCACATTCATTTTATGGAGGAGGGACTCTGTGCTGGGGAGGTTAAGTGACTTTCCCAAGGTCACACTGACTGTGTGCATGAAACTGGCCAGGACTAGAACCCAATGCCTGAACTTTTGCCACATCCTGCTGCCTGGACTTCCTCCTGGGGTGGGGTTCCATGGGGCCTCCCCTGGCAGGGGTAGGCAGTGTGGGAGGGGTGACACTTGGAGAACAGGTTGTGTAGGGACAGTAGGTGGACCTTTAGGGCCAGCCTCCGGTTTCTGGCTGCTCACCACAAGCTGAAGCCTGTGTGGCAAGGAGCCCCGTGTGGCCGGCCACGGGCGGGGGCTGGACAGTGCCTGTCCTTGCTGAAGGGGTCCGTCCCCTGCGGGGCTCAGGGTCTGGGATGGCTCAGCTCCCTCCTTTCCTCCATCAACCATCCTCAGCGTCCCACTGCTTCCCTGACCTACACTTGCCCACTCACATCTGCTTCCTGCTCCACCTAGGACTAGATCAAGGGAGCCCTGCTGCCAAATCAGGGTGGTGGGGGCATTAGAGGAACCATGTGACCTGAGCACATCATTCACCTTGCTGAGCCTCATGTGCTCCTCCGTAAGGTGGGGTGACAATTATGGCACTGTCCTGCCATTCCAGGGGTTTCTGAGGATTCGATGTGACAAAGTATTTAGAGTACTGGCCCTAAATCCTGCATCCCACCCAGCTCCCTTCCTCTGAACTTGGAGCCTGAAAGGGAACCCTGGATCCCCTTCCCTCCTGGGAAGGCCCCAACCTGCTCCTGAGTCTCTCTTCCATCTGGCCTCAGGCTTCCTCTTCAGACAGCTGCTCAGGTCTCACTAGGACCAGTCAGAGCTCTGTGAGTCTGACCTCCCGTCTCCTGAACCCCAGGGGCTCATTGCCATCTGTGGGACTCTGCCTGGACTGGTGTTCAGTCCCTGTCCCTCCCCTGTTCTACTTTTTCTACACGTTTTGGTTTCATAAAGCAGGAGGAAGAAGTAGGGGTGGGGGTTGAGCTGGGCCTTTAAGACTTGAGAGAGGGCGGGACGCCTGGGTGGCTCAGTTGGTTAAGTAGCTGCCTTCAGCTCAGGTCATGATCCCAGCATCCTGGGATCGAGTCCCACATCGGGCTCCTTGCTTGGCAGGGAGCCTGCTTCTCCCTCTGCCTCTGCCTGCCACTCTGTCTGCCTGTGCTCTCTCTCTCTCTCTAACAAATAAATAAATAAATAAAATCTTTAAAAAAAAAAAAAAAAGACTTGAGAGAGGGAAGGGGAAGTGGGCAGGCCTCACCGACCTGCGGGGAGGGGAGTGCAAGTGGAGTGCGATAGCAGGAGATCTTTCCTTCCTGCTAATTGGAGGAGGTTTATTTAAAAGCACAAAAGTTTCAAACCAGGCTGATCCTGGTTGAAAGTCAGGCCTGCCCACACAAATGCTGAGTGGGCCTGGACAAGTTACATAACCCCTCTCATCCTTGTTTTCCTCCAGCATCCATCATCAGCATCACTGAGATAAGCCCTTACTGCCCCATACACAGTAGGCCCTCTTCTGGTGCCCATGTTGCCTTCCACACCTGGTGAGGTGGGATTCCAGGGAGGCTCTGAAAGTTCACAGGGCCTTGACAGGCTCCTGGAAGTCACGGGGTGACCCCTGGCCATGGGTGGAGGGGCCCCAGCCAGCAGGGCTGCTCTGTTGTTTGGCTGCTTAGGTCAGGGGCCCTGAAGGTCCCAGGGAGGCTGGGGCTCAGTGGAGAGCTGGAATCCTCTGGAAATTCATTTCTAATCTCCAGCTCCTGTCAGCCCAGCTGAACCCAGTGTCGCTCATCGAACTGCATTCAATGTGCTTTTTTTTCTTTAAAAATAAAAGTCCGTCTTTGTCTTCATGGCTGTCTCCCTCTGGCATCTACCCTGAGCCATCTTAGAAAAGCTGTAAATCACCCCACAGTTATCGGCTTATACATGGACCCCTCCGATCCTTGGGTCAAGGACTCTTTGACCCAGCTCACCCTCCCTGTGGAATCCTTAACCTGTGAGGGGGTACTCTCCACCTGCTCACACAACTGGCCCTGTGCAACCATATCTGGGACCAGCTGGGCTCTTGGGAAGCCCTTCCTTGTGCTGATCTGGAGTTGGCCTCCCTCCCTCTACTCCCGAAGAGTCCCCGCTTATGCCTCCGGGAACACCAGCCACAGACACTCCCTATGCTCCTGATGGCCCCACAAAGGCCTGCAGGCCTCAGTGATTTCTCGAGGGCCTGGGTTTGGGACTTTCTCCTCACCCACCTGCCCCTGGATACTCTAGGGAAGCAACTAGCTTGCTTACTGAAGTCTCTGGTTATCCGTCTCTCCACCCAGCCACCCAAGCCATACCTGGGTTTTTGGTCCCTTGTCTTCCTCAATTTGCCAACTACGAACGGTGGAGATGAGTCCCACTGTGAGGTGTAGCTGTAGGGCAGTGGAAAGGGCCCCGCTGCTACTCATGGACTGATCCAGCCTGAGCCTCAGTTTCCTTGTCTGTACAATGGAGAGAATAATACTGCTTTAAAAAGTAGAGGGGATGAGTCTGTCTGGCTTATGTAAAGGTGTTGGGTGATGAGTCATTGCAATGCAAGCCAATGATCTGGTCCTCCCCATAGGACTTCTCCCAAGCCAGTAGTCATAAAGCCACTTCCTCTCGAGGGCCTCCCTCAGACATTTATTTGGTGCTCGTCCAGTGTGTTTGTGCTGCAGATGCTGGGCTCTGGGAACCAGCAAAGAAACAGACCCACTTCCTGCCTTCAGGGAGCTGCCTTCTGGAGAGCTCAGTGCTCACTACCCCCGGCTGGCTTCCCAGTCCACGGAAGACAAGCAGCGGTAAACAGTTGCCAGTAAGCTGGCCATGGAAGGCATGCTGGCCACAGAGGTCCCTTCTGTGACACTGGGACCGTGCCGCCCCGAATGCCTGCTCAGACGGCTGTCCCGGGCTTCTGGGGCATCTGGGGCGAAAGGAGTGAGCCTAGTCTCCTGTTCTGTCTTCTCTCCCACGGATAAAAGGTGGTTGAGTTTGTTTTTTTTTTAAGGCTTAAAAAAGAATGGGGAAACTTAAGTGGCTCAGTCTTTAAGCGACTGCATTCAGCTCAGGTCATGATCCCAGGACCTGGGATCGAGCCCTGCATCGTCGTGCTCCCTGCTCGGCGGGAAGCCTGCTTCTTCCTCTCCCACTGCCCCAGCTTGTGTTCCCTCTTTCCCTGTGTCTCTCTCTGTCAAATAAACACATAATATCTTTTTTTTTTAATTTAAAAATTTAAAAAAGAATGAAGAGCGCTTCAAACCAATAGCAGGTCAGACATTAGAAAGATTTTCAACAAGAAATGGTTAACATTTTACAAAATGTTTTTTGAGTCTGGTAGGAGACAAGCCAGCAACTTAATTTTTCTCTCTTCCACCTTCTAAAGCCACTGTTGATCCTCCCTTCCCCATGCCTGGGTGTGTGTTAGAGCTTATCTAGTCCTTTTCTAGTCTCTGTATAACTCACTCCAGTTCAACCTTGCGTCAGAGTTTCACTCTCTTGTTCAGTTGAACGCTCCCGGTCTCCAGACTCCAATGGGAAGCCTACAATGGGGACGATGGGGAAAAGACGGGGTCCTTTTCCTC
Source organism: Taxidea taxus jeffersonii (assembly GCA_003697995.1). Classification (NCBI taxonomy): domain Eukaryota; kingdom Metazoa; phylum Chordata; class Mammalia; order Carnivora; family Mustelidae; genus Taxidea; species Taxidea taxus. The sequence goes on along the minus strand of RCUC01143337.1, from coordinate 5,262 downwards.
ACTTGCCATGTTCTCCCCATAACCGCTGCTTACAGTGTCTCCTCAGACAGGGTGGGCTGTGGGGTCTGTGACTCTAAAGGGGTGAAATGTCTTATTTCCCTGGAGCTCTGGGAGCTGGTGGTGGTGCAGCAGGTGGCAGAGGCCCGGGGGCCAGCTCTTTCTCTCCTGGTTCTTTGGTGAGCCTGTCCCCCCGAGGATGACCTACTCTGCTCCCTGCAGCTGTCTACTTCTGACCCCTTGCAGGGCACCTAGCAGTTGGCTCCACGTAGCCCCTTGTGGGGGCTCCTCCCTCCCTGTCAGGTAGTTCTCATGAGCAGAAAGTCCCAAAGCTGCTCTTCCCAGCCCCCTTCCACAGCCCTTCATTTGGTCCCCAGGAAGAACATCAGCCAGTTCTTGGATGCACCAACCCCTCTCATGCCTCTGCCTGGTGGGGGTGGTGACAGGCAGGCAGGGACAGGGCAGGGCCTGGAGAATACCACTTGCCAAGCAGCCCCTGAGCTCGGGGAATTGCAGAGAGGTGTGAGACTGGGAGGCAAAGAGCGAAGATCTTGGCCTGGAAGAGCTAGACTCAAATCCTGCCTGTCCCGTAGGCACATTAGGGGACCTCCCTGCATTCCGTCTTCCTCACCTGTAAAATGGGGGTAATAATCCTCAACCTTGTACCCCACTCCGGACATGCTGTGATCTCAGTTCACCGTTCTGAGCTGTGCATGTCATTTCATGACCTCTTAGATCAACCTCAGGTGCTGGGAACTGCTGGGCCCCTTTTCCTGGCAGAGGGAGAATGATGAGAGATGTGAACCCACAGCTAGTCTGCTGGAGTCTGTACTGTTTCTCAGACATGGCCTGGGCACCTCCCTGACTCAAGAGCCTCAGTCTGCCCTGAGGGGACTGTTCCCTAGAGGACCAGGTTGTCAGGGCAAGGGGGAGAGGTTGACCTCTGTCTCCACTTCCTAAATGAGGAAACCAAGTCCCACCAAGTCTCTCAGGCCCTGGTCTCTGTGGTCTAGCCCCTGCAGCCACCAAAGGGTGATATGGGTAAGAAAAGGGGGAAGTCGTGGTGGGTACGAAGCCAGTCTTTCTATCCACCCAGTGGGGCCATGGCAGGACCAGGGCAACGGCTGACAGGTAGACCTGCCTAGAGAAGGAAGCCGCTGGGCTTCCCTGGGCAGCAAAGGGCACGTGGGCCTTCCCCACACTGCCTGAAGGCTGAGGTAGGAATAGGCTTCCACCTGCTCAGGTCTCCCCTGAGCATTTCCTTCTAGAGCCTCTCGAGACTTCCTGCTGTTCTGATTTGGCCTTGCTGGGGGAAGGGAGCCCCAGCGTGGCCACACAGTGTGATGGCCTGGACTCCCACACCTTGCTTGAGCAAGCCTCCCAGAGGAGGGGACTGTGGCTTCTCAACACCTGGCACCCTCCCCGGGGTGAATTGTCCCGGGGTGCCACCAAGCCAGGCCCGGATTCTGGCTGCTCATTGCTTCCCGGTGTGTATATCTGTGGAGCCAGCATGCTCAGACCCGGTCTCTGGGAATCCATGGGAACGGAACGATAGCCCAAAATACACCTTTGATTTAAGCTGGAAAGAACTTGAGTCATCATTTTCAAAAGTGATCTTTTAAAATGATTTTTTGACATTTCAAAATGAAAAACAGTGCTGGTTATCTCGTGAATGACTGATGTAGGTATGTGGCCTGTGGGAGAGGTGGGCCTGGGTTCACAGCCCAGATTCTGAGCTTTACCCCTTGAGAGATCTTGGGCTGTCACTTCCCCTATGTGGGTCTCCTCGTCACTGTCCTTGCCTCCTTGAGTGAGAGGCATTTTCAATAAGCAAATCGCTGTGATGGGGCGCCTAGTGGCTCAGTCAGTTAAGCATCTGTCTTAGGCTCAGGTCATGGTCCCAGGGTCCTGGGATTGAGCTCTGCGTTGGGCTCCCCAGATAGCAGGGAGTTGGCTTTTCCCTCTCTCTCTGCCCCAACCCCCAGTTGTGCTAGTGCTCTCTCTCTCTCTCTGACAAATAAATAAATAAAATCTTAAAAAAAGAAAAAAGAAAACTGCTGTGATGTTCCTAGTGTGTGGCTCTTAGACTGCATAATTTCACTAAGATCAAGGCCATGGGTGGGTTTCAAGCAACAGAGGCTGTGGGTAGATGGAGGAGGGGCGAGGCCCTGCCTGGTAGCTTTTGCACTGTGGACCTGGGAGCCAGTGAAGGAGAGGGACTTGCAGCGAGCCCTTGGCACTTAGAGGGTGGAGCTGGGTGGGTGCTGGGAAGGAAGGCCAGGGGGTCCACGCCAGGGGTGATGTGCGGGGGGGACTGGACTATGAACTTACAGAACTGGTTGACTATTTAATTGAATAATTGGTTCATTCATTTTCTCAACAGCAGCCTGAGCAGCCTCTTTCCCTGGAGGAGGTGGTGGGGTAGGGGTGAGGAGGAGGGTGCAGGCTGGGGGAGGGGTGCAGTGCTGGGAGGGAGCAGCCCCCACAGAGCCAGGCACTTCCTCAGAACAGTCTCATCGCTTGTGACCATGGCTCACTTGGCCACAGCCGCTGCTGATGCCACTGTGGCTCTGAGAAGAGGCTGAACACCCTTTGGAGCCTGCGGCACTTGGGGGACCTGAGCTCCTGGGGACCCAGCCTGCAGGGCCCCTTGCTGCCTTCTGCCTCCTACGGAATGGCCAATGTAGGTTTGGTTTTGCTTGTCTTTTCACTCTGGGCAGCTCCGTAAGGATGGAGGGGCTCCCCCGTAGAGCTGGGGCCAGGGTCCTTGGGAGGGGAGAGCAGAGCATCCTGCTGCGGGGTGGGGGACGGGGTAGGAAGAGAGGGTGGGCAGCTACTTCCGGCTCTCCCAGAGGCTTTGGAGCAGCAGACAGGTCCCCTGCAAGTCCACACGCTTTTCCTGACTCTGCCTGGGCTTCCTGAAGTCGGTCCTTCCCTTCTCTGGGCCTCAGCTTCCCTGAGGACTGAGGGGCACTGGACAAGATGCTTCCTAGTTTGGTGGTCTGTGGAACTGGGCCCTGAAAGCACTGGTGTTCAGCTCAGGGTGCCTCCCTGCTGGGGAGAGGACAGGAGGCTGAGGCTCCAGATTCCTTTCCCTCCCCAGCTGTCATGACCTTCTGCCAGTGGGCTTTGGAGGGAGGGCAGGGGCTGAGAGGCAGAAAGCCCTGGTCTGCTGGCTAGTCAGTGGACAAATGGCTGCTCCGAAAAGCCACAGAAATGAAAGCCTGGGCCAACCACACCAGCCCAGATGTGGGGGCTGACGCCTGGCCCAGGACAGTCTGGCAGGGGTCCTGGGGATGATTTCCTTCTGCTGGGGCCCTGAATAGCCAGCAGGGCCCAAGCACACTGCTTGATACCCAGTGGGCAGCTGAGCCTGGGCCTCAGGACTTTCTAGGGATGCTTATGGAGGAGGGCATAAGCTTGGAGTCCTAGATATCCTATAGGCCTGGAAATTTCACTATTTTGAATTTGCTGAGGGAGAGCTGGCAATTTGTGCAATCTCTGAACTTCCTACAGTGTCTGATTCTACTTACACCTCAAAGAACAACACGTTCTCTCCTAGAAACTGGCTCAAATGCCTCTTCCTGTGGGAAGTTCTCCTGGATTTAGACTTCTCTCCTGCCTCTCCCTACATACTCATACATAGCATTTGAGGAGAGGCACGGGGCAGGGAGAGATGCACCATCAGCTCTTGACTCTAAGGTAGGCTAGACTTGCCTCCCCTGAGTTGTGGCCCCACTGATTCGCTGGGGTCTGAGATGGGGTTATGATATGTATGCTCAGGAAAGCAGAGACTGTTTCTCCAGTCTCCGAGGCTCTGGGTAGGGTAGTCCATGCAGATGGAAAAGAAGACAGACTAGGAGCTGAATCTCAGGGCTTGTCTCAATTTACAGTTGCCTGGCCTAGCATCCTAGGGGGTTGGGGGTGGGGGTAGGGGTCCTTCCTCAAGCATGAATGCCAGAGCCAGGCTCAGGTCACAGATGCAGGAAGACCCAGCTCTCAGCTTAATGTTTCACCACTTTCTTGATCCCTCTCCCCTGCCAGTCAGCCCTGTGTGCAGCCTGGCCCTAAGACACACTCCTCAGACCCAGGGGGATGTCCTAGGAGACCCTGGAAGTACGACCTCCCTTCCAGCTTCCAGAAGCAGCAGCTCAAAATCCATTCCAGGGCTGAGAAAGGAGAATCCGATTGGTCAGGAGCACCAGGATGGTCTGTGCAAGTGCCTGGTCAGAGGGCCAGCTGTGGCCAGAATTCTTCAAGATGCACCTTTCCCCACTGTCTTACTTAAGGAGTGGCCCTAGGGTGCTAGCATGTGCCAGAGATTCTAGGCGTGTGTTAGCCAGGGATCCTAAGCATGTGTTAGGGTGTGTGTGCCTTCTGGCGGCGGAGGTCACTCTCGATGCCCACCTCACCCTGCGGGTCCGACAGGGTTCCCTGAGCCCACACACAGAGTCTGGCATAGCAACTGGCACACAGTTGACCATCAAGAAACCTCTGGTGCTGATGCTGCAGAAGCCATTTGGTGTTGAGGTGGAGAGTGTGGATTCCAGGCGGACAGCCTGGGTTCAAGGCCTAGCCTCCGCCCTGTGGGCAGCCTCTCCCACCTGTGACGGGTTTGCTCCCTTGGACCAGGGAGATGTTAGGGTTATGGGGAATGTGACAGCAGCAAGCTGTGCAAGGCACCCTGTAAGGCTGTCATCCCAGGGCCCTGGAGGGGGCCCTTCCACGGCCATCTGTTGGACTTGCTGCGTCCTGGGATGAAGCTCTAATCACTGGTGGACCCAACACCCCGCGCATCCGCGGACAGGGCCCCGCTGTGCGCCTGCGTGAAGCCGAGCCCGGGTCCTTGAGTAGGGGTGTGGGGGAGGTGGCCGGCAGGTCAGTGCCCCGCCGCTGCAGGGAGACTTTCCCTGGAGGCTGCGGTGGGGTCCTCGCCCCGCCCGCCCTCAGGCGCCCCTCTGTTCCGTGTTCTAGTGCAGGGACTTCACGGCCCACACAGGCTATGAGGTGCTGCTGCAGAGGCTGCTGGATGGCAGGAAGATGTGCAAGGACGTGGAGGAGCTGCTGAGGCAGAGGTGAGCCAGGCACCAGGTGGGGGCCTGCAGGGGGCGGGGCTGTGGAAGCAGCAGCCTCCCCATCCCAGCCAAGCTTCTGTCGGGATACCTCCCCACCAGTCCCCGGGAGTGTGACTCTCCTGCCTTTCCCAGCCTGGGCCTCCCCTCGGTGGGCCAAGAATCTGATGTCCCCTAACATGTGCAGGTAGTC